>OY829505.1:17918457-18155957 GCA_963691665.1 Clepsis dumicolana
ATTGGCGTAGAAACTGAATATTTACAGTTATCCAATCCATATTTTGTTAACAAATCGGAAATATATTTTCGCTGTGACAATCTAATGCCATTGTCGCATTTGTCAAACTCTATTCCCAACATGTATTTGACAACTCCATAATCTTTTAATTCAAACTCGGTGGCCAGGATCGGGACTTGGATGTCATCGACATAGACCAAAACAAAAAGTTTTATATCAGAGTCTATGTCCTTAAAATAAAGACATGGTTCATTCAACGATTGTCGCAGCCCCATACGTTTCAATTGTTCGTCGAGTCGTATGTTCCACTGACGACCAGCTTGTTTGAGACCATATAGCGACCTTTTCAGTCGGCATACGTCGCCTCCAGCCTTTAAATCGTTCAACGTTTTCTTAGCTCGTTCATGAACATCAGAACCTTGTGCTTCTGTCTCTAATAACTTAAGTAAACATTCTTCTAAAAGTTCTGGCACCTTCATATACATATTTTCTTCTAACAAACCATTCAAATATGCCGTATTAATATCCAACTGGTGAACCTCTAGGTCTAGCTCAACTGCGAGTGCAGCTAACAGTCTTACTGTATCAAGCCGGACGACAGGAGCGAAAGTATCATGATAATCTATACCATATCGCTGGCTAAAGCCTCTCGCTACAAGTCTCGCCTTTTTCTTCTCAGTTTTATCGACATTCATTTTGGTTGTTAGTACATATCGACAGCCTACGATATCTCGATTAATGGGTTTGTTAACTATTTCCCATGTGTCATTCTTCACTAGGCTTCTTACTTCCGATAAGATAGCATCCTTCCATCCTTTACTTTCACTGCTTGACAAGGCTTGTTTTATTGTCACTTCCGCGACTCCAGCAAAGTCTTGACAGTCTGTAAATTCTTCAGTGGATTCACTACTATCTTGTGTAGTTGTAGTTGTCCCTGGTTGTACGTTAGGTACCATGTGGTAAATTTTTCTTGGACGACCAACATGACCTCTCTCTATTCGTGGTCGACCTGGACCTTTCTTCATTCCCCCCCTCTCGTCATCGTGAACATCGCTTTCGTGATGATCATGATGCGATGATGCTTCATTAATCTCGGGTTCTGGAACTGGCTGATGCATATGCTCAGCTATCTGTTTTGAATGAAATTCTATTTCAACTGTATTAGGTCGATTGATGTTGATATCCAATTCTTCGGCTTTCACTTGTAAGGGATCTATCTTCAAGCTATTATCTACATTTCTTTTACTCTTCGTTTCGTGAAATCTGACGTCTCTTGATACTATTATTTTCCGTTGCTGTGGCAACCATATTCTGTAGCCTTTTCGATCTCTTGGATATCCCACAAAGATTCCTTCTGTACTACGTGGAGCAAACTTATCTTTCCCTTGTTCTTTATCCAATACGTGTACCGTCGATCCAAACCTCTCTAAATAATTTATCTTAGCAGGTCGTTCGAACCATCTCTCAAAAGGTGTGTCTCCTCCAAGACTACGCGTTGGACATCGATTTCTGATGTGGCATGCCGTCACGACGGCATCTGCCCAGAAACCTGGGGAAAGTCTCGACGAAATGAGCATCCATCTCGCCATTTCCACTAACGTACGATTTTTTCTCTTTGCGGTCCCGTTTTGTTCTGGGGTTCGAGGGCAAGTCAGTCTTCGAGATATGCCCTCATTCTTCAAGAATTCATCGAAGTCACGGTTACAATATTCACCACCGCCATCTGTCTGAAGATATTTAATTTTTTTACCGGTCAGATTCACGACGTAATTTTTGTATATTTTGAATACAGTAAACACTTCACTTTTTTTACTCAATAAATATACTTCACACCATCTTGTATGGTCGTCGATGAATGTGACAAAATACTTTGCGCCACCTATGGCTTCATGTTGCATCGGTCCAACAACATCTGAATAAATAATCTTTAATTTTTCATCACAAGGACCTTCTGATTTCGAAAATGGTAACGCACTCATTTTCCCACTCATACAAACATTGCAATCGTACAACTTATCAGCATCTGACATCTTCACATTCACACCAGACTTATTTAAAAGTTTAACAAGATCTTTTGCATTTAAATGCCCTAATCGTTCGTGCCACAATAATAAATCGACCTCTTTCTCCGAAATCGCCGATGCTCTTTCAATGTGTTCCATAACATAATATAAATTATTTTTACGATTTGCGATTAGCTTAGTATCACCAAAGCTATCTTTCACACTAGCTACACTACCTTTAAAAGTGACACTGTAGCCTTGATCCATAATATTAGCTACTGAAATCAGGTTACATCGCAAATCCGGGACATAAAGTGTGTTGAGCAATTGAACCACAGATTTAGAACCATTATTACACGTAAACAATCTTACTGTACCTTTGCCTCGTACGTTTGTACTTATATTTGTTGCCAAATTAAGTTTTGACGACATGGGTAGCATCGTATCACCAAATTTACTTGCGTCATTACACAAATTTGACGTACATCCACTGTCAATGATCCAATTTCCACTCTCGTTGCCTGCAGCCTTATCATCTGAAAAACAATTAAAAGTTATAAAATCGGAATCACAACTATCAGTGGCAGTACTATTTGCTGACACGAACTTCGAAGTTTCTTGGACCCTTATTTTTCATCATATTACATTCAGAAGCCCTATGACCGTGCTGATGACATTTGAAACATTTGTATTTAAATTTCGAATCCGCTTTAACAGTACCATTCTTTGGTTTAAAAGGTTTCTTCCCTTTTACAAGAAATGCTTTGTCTACATTTTCTTTTTGATGTCGAGAACTTCCTTCTTCCAAAATTTTTACCTTCAGCGTTTCCGGATCCGGCAACGTATCTCTAGACTCTATAGCACATCTAAAGTTCTCGAAGCTGGATGGTAAACTGTACAGCAGCATTATCGAAATTAGATCATCATTCATTTCTATTTCCATGTCAGCCAATTTAGATCTGACATCAAAAAATTTCATGACGTGTTCTCGAATGTCACCACTTTCCTCCATTTTGTGAAGCAATAATTCCTTCAACAATGTCGCCTTTTTCGCAGGTCCTTTTGATGCATGTATGCCTTCAAGTTTCAACCATACTTCTCGCGATGTTTTGCATCCTCGCAGGTGCCTCAATTCACTCGGGCTGATCGATAGGACTAGGTCTGACTTCGCCTTTGAGTCACCTTTATCCCATCCGATGGCCGTACCTGGTTCTGCCGGTCTTGCGAGGCTTCCATTAACATAGCCCCAGGCATCGTTTTTTATAAGGATCGCTTCCATTTGTATTTTCCACGTCTCATAGTTGTCCTGGCTCAATGGCTCAATTTTCACGGATGACATTTCGATATTCGATATTTCTGTTTTATAATATCCTCAATATCCACAAATCATCAATTTGTCCTTCCTGGGCCCATAACCATTGTTGGGGTTGTGTTACGTGAGGACAAAAATAAAATTGAGCAGTAGTCAGGAGTAGGACTGGGTTTATTGTAAACACGAAAAGAATAACATGTCGCTTGACATCGACGTAAAAACGAATTCAAAAAACAACTTTTTTTTAATAATTTGAATTCATATTAAACCTATTTCAACAATACAAACAATTTTACATGATGAGTTAGGTGTCAGAAAGATAATTTGCCGTTGGGTGCCCCATAGATTGACCGAAGAACAAATGGCGGGTCGTGTTGATTGGTGTCGATCTACTGTACAACGCTTCAACGGAGGAAGGTCAAATTCCGTTTATAGCATGGTCTCAGGTGACGAATCATGGATTTATTCATATGAGCCTGAAAGAAAGCATCAGTCGGCAGTTTGGGTCTTTGAAGGCGAAGTCAAGCCAACCAAAGTCGTATGTTCTCGCAGCGTAGCTAAGAAAATGGTCGCTTCGTTTGTCTCGAAAAAAGGGCATGTTGTAAGAATTCCTATACAATGACACAGGACGGTTACCGCTGATTGGTATACCACCATTTGTTTGCCAGCAGTGATAGCCGAACTTCGTAGATACGACCATACACGTCGCGTCATCCTCCACCATGACAACGCGAGCTCTCACACCGCTCGGACAACAAGTGCATTTTTGAAACAGGAAAACGTTGAGTTGATAAACCATCCTCCGTACAGCCCCGACCTAAGCCCCAATGATTGCTTTACTTTTCCTAAAATTTAAGATTCGTTGCGTGGTCAGCGGTTTGAGAATCTGGATGCCGCAGTAGAGGTATATAAATCGGCCCTATTGTCTACATCAACTTTGAATAACAATAAAAACATATTTTGTTATTTCCTGCAAGTAGATTTTTTTCCCTGATCATTTCGGTGCGCGCCTCGTACAGAAGGATAATTAAATCGATTTATGGAATCAGGCGTTTGAACTAAAAACAATTACTTTACTCACCCGTGACCACAAGTGAAAAAATAGTTATATCTGTGCGGCAAATGTATGTTTCCATGCAACACCTTTGCCTCCACTGCCACACAGACCCAACTATCACCACCACCACTAAACAAAACGCTGACGCGTTTCGGCACTCTACACATTAACAAACCACAACAACAACCGCTCAACATGCCACCACTTCCACTGCTGACATTATGTAAACCATGTACTCAATTTAGTTAATGACAAAACCAACGTACCCACTAATATTTTATAAATTCCAAACTAACCTTTTCATTTTTAATTTACTATAGGTACCTTGTTATTTTTAGCCAAGTACGGTAAAAAGAGACGATATGTTCTTAACAGTTTTAAATGATTCGCGGTTAATTGCATTAGACATAACGAAAACGGGATATTGGGAATATTGGGAGCTCATCAAACCTATAAGGTAATCGCGGTCAATATCCCGTTTTCGTTATGTCTAATGATATGTTCTTATTATTACTATGACACATTATTAAAATTTGAGCCAAGTCGTAACAAAGGCGAAGAAACTAAAATAACTTAACTAACAACTAATATTACTAATATAACAATTTTTACACTTATGGTCGCGGGTGAGCAAAGTAATTGTTTTTAGTTCATAATTAAATCGACTTCAAAAAATAATAAAAGTAAACTCAAAGTTACGAAATAATGTTTTTATGTACATACTGGGTCCGCGTGAGAACTATTGTCTATGCCCACTCACTCTGAGAGAAGGTATGTGCCAAGCAGTGGGACGTACGAGGGCGGTTTGATAAGTTAGTGACTTTGAGTATTAAAAAAAAAGCTTTTTCACAAACGAACTTTTTTTTTCTAATTCTTAGCTCTTTGGTGGCTGGCTGTCATATTTTTTTTTAATGGCGGGAAAATAAAAAAGAAATCGAGTGATACAGTATGTAACAGAACGTAATTAATTCAAAGCTGATACCTGGTTGATGGTAAAGTGGAGTACGTATGTTATAATAGCATGCTTTTTATATTAAAAAGGTTCATGCGTTACAACCAGACGATTATAACAAACGGGTTGTGTACGCCAATCGGGCTTTGCAAAAAATAAGACAAGATCGTAACTTTTTGAAAAAAGTTATTTGGAGTGACGAGAGCATGTTTGCTAGAAACGCAATGTGGAATCGGCGATGTGTCCACTATTGGGCTCCTAAAATTAGAAACCCTCACGTTAGTCGCGAATTGTCACATCAGACTAGATGATCAATAAACGTATGGGCCGGCATTAGAGGCGATGACGTAATTGGTTCAGTATTTATAAATGGAACACTCAACGGTCAGCGGTATCTCGAAATACTTAACGGCACTGTCAGTGACGACGTCGACAGTTTACCTCTTGCTGCTGATTTAGAGACTTGGTACCAGCATGACGGTGCACCACCTCACATCTCGATCCAAGTACGAAGCCGGTTAAATGAAATGTTTGGACAGCAATGGATTGGCAGATTCGCAGCGACCCTCTGGCCACCTCGTTCACCCGATCTCACTCTGCTCGATTTTTTCTTTTGGGGTTGGGTGAAACAATTGGAGTTTAAAAAAGAATCAAAAACTTGCGAAGAATTGGAAGCACGCATAATTCAAGCTTTTGATAAAATCAGACACCGTATTCGACAAAATCCGAATTTGATACGAAATGTACACGAAAACAATCATCGTCGCTTGCACAGATGTTTACGTACAGGCGGCCGACACATCGAACTGCGTCGCATTTAATACGAGAGTGTGCACTCAACTTTAGTTGCATAACAATATCAGCTGACATTTATGTCATTTTATTAGTTGTGGTTGATAAGATTGTAAATAAATAATACAGGAGGTTATAAAATAATGGTTCATTTTTATTTATTTTTCACTACCATAAAAAGATTTCACTACCATAAAATTATTGGAAAATGGAGAAAAGTGAACTTCGTGTGCTAATTAAACGTTACTTTTTACGTGGTAAAACTATCAAAGAGACTGAAGACTGGCTTAAAAAATATTATGGGGAATCTGCTCCATCTCATGGAATGGTACACAAGTGGTTTACAGAATTTCGTTCTGGACGTGTCACCACCAATGACGCAGAACGCTCTGGAAGGCCGATTGAAGTGACTACTGATGATATCGTGAATAAAGTCCACAATATTGTTTTAGATGACCGTCGAGTGAAGATACGTGAGATAGCTGAGACTATACTAATTTCATCTTAATGAGTTTTTCATATCATGCATAACATTTTAAGCAGGAAAAAGCTTTCCCAAGATGAGTGCCACGTTTGCTGACAGCCGATCAAAAACGACATCGCGCAACAACTTCCGAGTATTGCTTAGCCAAATTCAAGTGTTATCCTAAATAATTTTTACATCGATTCGTGACGGTGGATGGACACATGGATTCACCATTATACGCCAGACACGAAAAACCAGTCAAAACAGTGGACTTCTGCTAGCGTACGTGCCCCGAAGAAAGCGAAAATCGTTAATTCGGCAGGGAAGGTTATGGTCACTGTCTTTTGGGACAGCCAAGGGGTTATTTATGTCGATTTATTACTTAGAAAAAGATAAAACAATAAATGGCCTTTACTATGCTACTTTACTGGAAAAAAATTACGCAGAAGTTGTGAAAAAACGGTCACATCTGGCAAAGAAGAAAATATTATTTCATCACGATAATGCTCATGCACATTCGTCGGCAGTTGCAATAGCCAAATTACTAGAATTGCGTTATGAAATACTGCCTCACCCACCCTATTCTCCAGATTTGGCACCTTGTGTTTTTTTTAATTCCCAAACATGAAAAAATGGCTCGGTGGGAAAAGATTTTCATCAAATGAGGAAGTCATAGCTGAAACTGAAGCATATATTTCAGGGTTTGACAAAGAATATTTTTGGAGGGGTTGCAAAAGCTGGATCATCGTTGGACGAAATGCATCGCGCTGAAAGGAGATTATGTAGAAAAATAAAAATTGTGAAAAAGTTTTTTTTAATACTCAAAGTCACTGACTTATCAAACCGCCCTCGTAAATAGGCTGGAAATGAGATGAGAGGCTCGAAATTGATCAAGAAAAAGAAATTTTTCGGAACGCGTATTGGACAAATTTGCGCCAGGAATGTTGCGGGTGGTTTATTTATTTAAAATTGTTATTTACGTTTAGATATTTATTATTTAAATTTAGTTTATTTGTTTTTATTATCCTTTATTACTATGTTAGAAAAATAATCCACTCAGAAAGATTTTAATTTCGGAACAGTAATTAATTAAGTGTATAAGCAAATTGAGCAATATCGTTTAAATTATGTTAGTTGCGTTTAGTTTCAAAAATTTCATAAATATAAAAAATCGTCAATGTTAACATACTTATATTGATTTGTTGTTAAAAATTCTAGGTAAGTACCTATAGATGTGGTAAAAATTATTTGACCTGCTTAACTTGCGCGAATACGTTTAAAGTGCAAAACTAAGATTATACGGGTGAGCTTGTAAGTTTTGGTACGCATCCCGTGGGAGACTGGACCTCCGTGAAATACAGTACCCTTGAGACCGACTTACTGACAAAAATGGATTTTAATACATTTATGGAACTCTTTCTTATTCCATTTCTATGCAGAAACTGTTGTCTTTCAAGCCTTTTAGCTAAAATAAAAGTTATTGTGTTGCGAATAATCCTGTACTGCGCATCTATTTACAATTCTTTAGGGACTATGTTTTAGGTAAGTAAGTAAACGCTTTATTGTACAGAAAAAATATAAATAAAGACGAGTTACAAGCAATGAGACACAAGTCCAAAGGCGGACTCATCCCTATAAGAGATCTCTACCAGCCAACCTTTAAGCAGTAGAGAGGTTAATTAATGGACCGACAAAGAGTGTGTTTATAATTACAAATCCCAATATTTTAATTTTTTTAAAGTGATGCAAAGTAGATTGACCCAATTATTAAATAATCATAATTAAAGATCAGTATAGCTTCCAAAACGAAAATCTACAACCCATGCCTGTTACTCATTAATTGAAACAATAAGTAAAAAACGACATATAAAAGAATACCAGTGATGGGGATGGGAGCTCTTTTTGACTTGACTCAAGTTAAATAAGGCATGTGGTGTTGTATGTCATGCAATATTAATAAACAAATGCGAAGCATTATGGGATCAGAAGGGTTACTTCTGAATGGCTCAAAACCTATCTTTCTAATCAAACGCAATGTGTGGAAACAAGCAATCTAGATGAAGCGAATACAATCAAACGATGCTTTTCATCTCATAAAGTAAATAGTACCGGTGTTCCCCAGGACAACATACTGGGCCCTTTATTATTTGTTATCTACATTAATGATTTGTCAAATGCATGTAATTGGTAGGATGTTGCGAAAGGTTGTAAGTGAGTTAGTGAGTGAGTTTGTTACTTCACGCTGAAACGGCTAGACGGATTTGGATGAAATTTGGAATGGGGATAGCCTACTCAGTCAGGCCATAAGTTCTGTCACACGGATTTAATTTCAAATTTCGAACGCTGGCCAAAAAATCAAATATTACATTTGAATTAAGAATATTTTACGAATTAAAAAATGTTACAAATGTGAGTTTGCCGCCATTTTCCAACATGGAGTGGACGCAAAAAGAAGACCGAGTCGCTGTTATCGCATTGCATCGCTGTGGTTAGGCATCAAATCATTTTTTTAACCTTTTGCAAAATTTTAAATAACGCTCAGGTTCGCATATTGTACAATTAACCGATACAAGGAAGTTTCTTCTTTAGAAGATAGAAAGAGAAATGGGCTTTGCACGGTTAGGCCTCCAGCCGTCATGAAAGCAGTGAAGGAGCGAGTAAGATCTATTGGGCCTTCAGATGGGTCTTAGCAGAACCACTATAAAAAGAGTGTTAAATGAAGACTTGGGATTGCGTGCTTATCGGAAAAAAACTGCTCATCTTTTCAATGCGTCTAAAAAATCAGGCTCGAGAGATCGCGGGCTCTGTTGAAGCGGTACGCGGGAAACAAACACCGCGAAATACTGTTTTCGGACAAAAAAAAATTTACAGTGGAAGAAACTTTTAATAAACAAAATGATAAAGTATATGCTACCAACAGTGAAGAAGCGAGCAGGCGTATCCCTCGCGTTCAACGTGGCCACCACCCGTCATATGTCATGGTTTGGCTCGGAGTGTCATATTTAGGCCTAACTGAAGTCTTTTTTTGCGAAAAGGGTGTCAAAATTAGTGCCGGTGTGTACCAAAATACCGTCCTAACAAACGCCGTAGAACTTCTTTCACAGACAATGTTCAAAGACAGGCTCTGGGTATTCCAGCAAGATTCGGGGCCGGCTCATAAAGCGAAGAGTACACAATCCTGGCTCGCCAGCCATAAAATTTACTTCATCAGACACCAGGAGTGACCCTCCTCCAGCCCGAACCGAAACCCCCTCGATTACAAAATATGGCAACATTTAGAGCAAAAAGCCTGTTCTAAACCGCATCACAATTTGGAGTCGCTGAAAGCATCTCTCGTCAAAACTGCGGCACAAATCGACATGGATGTCGTGCGTGCAACTATAGACGACTGGCCGCGGAGGTTGAGGGCTTGCATCGAAAGTCGAGGAGGCCATTTTGAATAAGTGTAATACATATTTAACAACTTTAATTTATCACCTTTCATTTGGTATATACATTACAAAAATAATTAAAACAAGCTGTTTTTATTTAATGTTTTACCTGTGACAGAATTTATGGCCCGACTAAGTAGATTAAAACATAGGCTATCTTTCATCCTGGAAAACTGTACAGTTCCCGCGGGATATAACCGAATCCTACGCAGACGAAGTCGCGGGCAGCAGCTAGTTATAGACAAATCCTATTAATATTATAAATGCGAAAGTTTGTAAGTGAGTGAGTATGTTTGTTGCTTCTTCACGCTGGAACGGCTAGACTAGACGGATTTGAATTAAATTTGGAATGGGGATAGCTTTTACCCTAGATTAAAACATTTCATCCCGGAAAATTGTATATTTCCCGCGGGATAGCGATAACCGAATTCTACGCAAACGAAGTCGCGGGCAACAGCTAGTTTTATATACAGATTACATTTGTATTATAATAACTAATGACGATATACGTGACACGTTTAATGACAATATTTTCAAAAGACACAGAGGTAAAAACTTAAGGAGACAGCGAAAGTAACACAAATTACTACTACCAAAAGGTGACAGAAATTACAAGACAATTATGATTATAATGTACATCGTAAAACCCTCTTTTTTGGCTTTTATGTACATTTATTGTGATTAAGTAATATTGATTTGTATTACACTTTGTGGAGGTAGGCTGCCTAAACTATCATTCAAGTGAATGAAATACTTATATGAAAACGAGCCTCTTAGCCTTGAATGTCTTGAGGCGAGGAGATGAGCGAGCAAGTAAAATACTTTTGCGTGTGGGTATAAAATCTCCTAACGAAGAAAGCTCAGTTCCCCACGCATAAATATCAAACGGCTATAATGTTTTCCTCACAATAAACTAAAAATAAACACAACTCTAATTGTATTCAAGTACAAAGCCAAAAGGGGATTTTTATTCCAGCACCGATATTGTTGATACTTCAATCACATGACAGCTTAACGCCGCTTCTGTTTTTAGTTTTGTATTTACGTGACAGTGACACATCATAAGATAGGAACAAAACATTTGTAACTTTATTGCTATTCCCGGAGATTGCAGCGACGACACCATTTCAGTGACGAACAGCGGTAAATTATCAGGTAAGTAAGTTGACAAAGCCCCAATTTATTAGACACCTACTCGTTAAGGAAAACATAAGCTTATCATCAAGGTGACATAATAATGGAATCACACTATTTGTTTTTTGATTACTTACGTTATTTTGCTTTTGCTTAAGTGGAAGTACACAAATATCTACACAAGCGTTTTTTTTTTCAAATATAAATAAACATAGAGTGGCACAAAAATATCTGTAATAACGTATTTAAATTTTATTTGAACAAGTAGAAGTTCATAAATATCTGAACAAAACTGAATAAATAAATAAATCATCTGGTTCTCACAGCCTACTTATCAAAATAAAACGGATGAAGTGCAATAACACGACAAACACTGAATCCGTGTACAGTCAGTAGCAGAAATAGCTATACAGACCATAAAGATGTAAGTGTTTCAGAATTCAATAATAGCATTATAGTCAAGTTTACAACTTATGATCGTTTAGTGCCTCAATAATATCTGAGCAGACTGATTTCCTTAATATTTACACGTCTTACTGGTCACAAGCAAGTGAACGGCTAAAAAATCACTAGTAACTAAGCAGTCAACAAGTCAATAACATCCAAACAGTTACTTTTTATGAAAAAAAAAACATATTTCACAGCTTCGAGGGACCGCAGGCTTGAGTACTTGATATTAATTTCAGCATGCTACCTCCACGCGTTCCAGAGAAAAAGGGTCTTGACAGACAGACAGACAGACAGACGGACAACAAAGTGATCCTATAAGGGTTCCGTTTTTTCCTTTCGAGGTACGGAACCCTAAAAACCGGCCAAGTGCGAGGCGGACTCACGCACCGAGGGTTCCGTACAAATTGTATGTAAATAGTTCGTCTAACAAGGGATTTTTTTCTACTTTTCCCCGAGTGTTTTAAGACGACCAGTGTTAACGGAGCCTTAAAAAATGTGTTATTTTTCCTGTAATCTTTGCATGAACTTCTATGATATAGAAGTATTTTATTTTTTTCTCTTAGCAAACTTCGGAGATAATAAGGGTGGTATTTTTTTTACTATTTTTCATTAAAAGTCGCAAACAAAGCGGCCAAAAAAATTGTTTTAGAATGTGCAAACAACACTCTTTCATTTGATACCTTACACGACGTTAGCACAACTTCATTCAGTCCCTATTGCAATTTTTTTTTTTATTGCTAAATTGTTGGGCAAGTATCATCAACACTACTTATTCCAAATCTCAAGTCGATAGCATTGGTAGTTCCTGAGAAAACAAGCTATGACAGACGAACGGACTGAGTCGCACCATAAGGGTTCCGTTCCTTTTTATCATTTTGGTTCGGAACCTTAAATATGTCGTTTGATACATGTGTGTGCAACGTCTCAATTTCACTCTTCTGGTTTTTTTTGCAAAATAACAAACTTTCGGCACTTGTATCAAAATGTGCCTTCTGCTTCTACCTAAAAGTCTGTAAGAAATTGTTTAGCCATGATAATTGGTAAGCCACGAAGGAGTGAGAAGGACTCGCATAAAAAAGAGAAGAGATAAGCTGTCTACTTAATAGTACTACACTATACTAGCGGTATTGAACACATTTCACTGCAATTGGACTATCTCATTCGGTTCCGAATCGCGTTGCGAACTCAACAGAACTTAATCTCGCTAGTTTACACCAGATAAAACTTGTTCTATGAACTTGAGGTACACGAATTCGTTCTACGAAAACTTTGGTTGGCGATGTTAATTTCATTGTTTCATTGTGTATTGTGGCGATGAATTGCGACGTAGTTATGGAAATTTGTAGATTTTGTGCAATTGATTGCGGTTTGTTTAGCAATTTACAGTTTTGTGATTCGGGAAATTAGACCAATTCGAAGATATTTGTAATTTTCAGTTAATCTGTTTAACTGGTTTTTGAAAATGATTTGAGACGAAATTTTAACTTGACAATATGAAAATTGATGAATAACGTTCAGGAAAATAAAAAGTCCAACTATAATAACATTTAAATCTTGGTATGTATTTATCAGCTGACAGCAAATTCTTATTACAAGAAAATCGAAACGACTCGGTCGAATGAAACTCTAAATTTCAAAGCCGGGAGCATGTTCATCAAAACCTCTTTAGACTTATACTATGGTTAAAAGAGAAGATAAGAGGTGACATTGTTTACATAAGTTGCTTTAATGCGATTTAAATCCATAATTCACCGTCGCCACCACCGAAATCCACGTACCATAACGCCGGAGCCCTGTGCGTACGAGGTGAGTTTCTTTGCATGTTCAACATTCTCAACTCGATACTAGCGATCTCCTGCCACCTTCCTACACGTCCCCTTACCATTGGTTATCCCATAAGCCCTATCTATCATACATAATATATATTATTATCATGCATCTTACATACTTATGTAGGGCCGTTGTGGCTCTTGTGGTAGTGATGTTTTGACAAGGCAGATCCATGATCCAGCCTTTGTTAACTGTCGACCCCATTTAAAATTTTACGTTTACTTTTTAAAAAGCTTCTCAATATCAAATTTCGAATACTATTTCCACTTCATATTCCATCTAACCTTTTTGTTTCCCTTTAAAGTTCAGTCTCAATTCAGCAGCCGCGCTAAGAATAAGTTTACCAGTTTACAGTTAATTCAGTGCTTTTCATGTGAAGTTATACAATAACTTTAAACTACCTTGCACTGTTAGAGGTTGCAAACCTTTATAGTTGAATAAACTCTATCATGTAATACAATTGCTTGGAGTGTCCTAAGCATCGGACTTTTGTACATTATACGTGTTGCTCTGACATGGCTTTCCTAATATGCACTAACGTAAGTCCTGCATTATGTTTGTATTAACTTTTGTTAGGTACAGGTGCCTCCTATAATATTTAAACATCAGCGTCCTTTTTTACTTCCTCTTGTAAATCCCTATAACGTTAACCGGCTAAGGCACCACGGACTTATATGACAAAATAATAAATAAGTGATAATTAGAGGAGGGACTTCAACTATGATGTCAAGCAATTGCCGATTTTTTTTTTGAATCGACGGAGCATCCCAAAAAAGAGAACAAATATACCTTGCTTGGTTGGTTGGTGTGAATAGATCTTCGTTTCTCTATTTAGCTATCTGACGGAGATAGCTATTAGGCAATGAGACCGCCTAATGTCCACCTTGTCTGTTTTTTTGTAGTGTACTGTTTTATGGTGCTCAATAAAGAATAGTTTAGACGCGAGAATAATCTATACCCTGGCAAAAAAGAGTAGAGATTAAATGAGGGCGCCACTTTCTTGGCATCTGTTACATTTTTGACGTAAAGTATGAGAAATGTTAGTTCTTCTTTTCTCCGTTTTGTACTCTTTTTGCCAGGCTATACCTTATAGAACAATTACAATATTATAAGCGCGATATACAAGAAGGTGAAGTAAAAGACAAAATCTTTCCTAAATAAAAGTAATAATTTTGATTTAGACAGAGATAGATCACTACCTCTTGCTAATGATGATTCTCTTCAAAATTATACAGGAAGGGAAGATTCCATATTGTTGAACACTCGACTGGGATAAGTTGTCTCGTCTCCCGGTTATACAACCTACAGATACGAATTGATACATCCAAAACACAATACAATTATAATTACAGTACCTAATTACAATAAATTATAACGATACCTACCATCCACCGGCGCTCTATTTGTTTAAATTATTTAAGGCGCTGCAAGAGAGTTCGAATACCTAAATTAGGTATTTCAACTAAGTATGCCTAATTAAATAGTGGGCTAACAACAATAAGTACCTACTTAACATGTCATATCATGATATAACGCAAATGTGTAGAACACTCTTAGCTCTAATTTACAGCATTTATCAACCTACATTCATAATTACAACAAAGATAGCAAATAAATATAATATATTATTCGATACAAAGCCTCATAAAATTGTAAGGCGAATAAGTGAAATTTCATGAAGCGTGAGAGGCTTTGAGATCTTATTCACAAGTTCCGATATGTGTTCCAACTGGGCGAGTTCGCATATTTATGAGAAAACTGTATTTGCCTTGTCAAGGCGTATACACGAATGCCACACGGAGAGGCTTTAAATCAGAAATATTTAATACTACATAGGCAGGTACACATATTATTCAATACACGCTATTGGCTGTTTTTCGTGACAAGTAAATTAATTTGAGTAAGATCAGTGTTTATGAAATTAAAGCATTATAGAGCTTGAAATCTATTTATTGATAGTTAAAATACAATTAAATCTGAGAGCGCATAGTCACTCCCAGATGGCTGTATTGACACGACAGTATATAAAAATTGCCATTGACTGAAGTATTACTAGAATTAAGAGGTTTTCCTGATAGGATGACCCTGAATGTTTCGCGCCATACTTACCCCACTTCACTTCTACTAAACAACTGCGTTTTAGTGGCGACATCTATTAAATATCGTTCTAACTTTATTTTACACAACGTTATCACAAATAACGCGTCTTTTCGCAAAAAAAAAATTCGTTTGGAATTCGCACAGAGTACGTAAATTACTTATTTATTTAAAAAAAAAATGTAAATAAGGGCCTGTGCCCAGCAGTGGGACGTAAATAGGCCGGTGATGATGATAATGATGATTAAAAAAAAAGGTATGATAATAATGTTAAACGTGGAAATCCTAGTCTATTAAATTCTCTATACATTGGTGTATGTCACAAGTCAAAGTAAATTACGAGGGCTGTTCTGAATGTTCCTAGCTGTGAAAAAACTAATTGCAAAATTATGCTTTTTATGATACCGATTAAAACCTTTTTTAAATGACTATAAAGCGGTGGCCAAAATATTAGACAAACTGTTTTAAAGAAAAAAAAGTTGCATAAAAAAATGTGTGTCGGGCATTGTTCCGATTGCAAAATCAACGTTACCAGAGAAGAATTTCGTGTTATGATTTTCTACGACTACAAAAGAGGTTTGACATATCATAATAAACAACCATATGAAATCTTACACGTAACTTTTGGAGAATCTGCTCCTTCGTTAGGCACCATTTTCTTTTGGTTTTGAAAATTTAATCCAGGTAGAGAGTCCGTCAAAGATGAATAGGAGGCCTTCGACTACAGTGACTCATGAGAATGTCATCAAAGTGGAGTGACTTATTAAAGAAAAGAGGAACATTACTCATAGGGAGATACAGAATGAACAGAAGATTGGATACGAGTGGTTTCCAATATTTTAAGCGACCACCTGAAGGTACGGAAGGTTTCTTCACGATTGATACCGCATTTACTCACTGGAGAGCAATAGATTGGTGCAAATATATGCTAGAAAAATTCGATGACAGCAGATCACAGCAGGTGTGTAACATACTGACAACTGATGAATCGTGGATATATAGCTACGACCCACTTACAAAGCAGCAATCGACGCAATGGGTGGTCAAGGAAGACACGTTGACTACCAAAGTTGTTCGCGGTAGAAAGGACAACAACAAAAAATACAGCTTTTTTTTCGACGTAGTGGTCCTGTGGCAGTTATTCCTCTAGAAGATAGCAGAACTATCACTAGCCAATAATATACTGAAGTAAGCTTGCATCAGGTCATTAAAGAGATCGCCGAGGGCCGCCCGAGGAGCGGTACCCGCGTCAACCTTTTTCACCAGGATAATGCCCCGCTCACACTGTTGCTCGGACCCTCGGAAGTTTTGCTCATTTCTGGTGTTCAACTATTGCCACCCCCACCATACAGCCCAGATCTGGCCCCGCCATAGGAAACCAAGACGAAGTTGATGGTAAGAGGAATGACGTTATCATAACTTGTAATCAGCCGTCGTCTGTGCAATTTAACTGCTCCTATTCTTTAATTAAATTTTGACGTACGTTCGAAGTGTTCGAAATTGGTTCGAGCACGAAATATAACACTTGAGTTCGGATGTTGCGAAATAAGACATCGTATGAAATTCGGAACGGTAAATATTCTCTCACAATATCAATGAATAATTAAAACATACTTACATAGTTATCCTATTTCATGATACTGGCCCATGAGATCTCAAGACTGTCGCCGGAGGAGGGTTATATTTTTCCAGTGTTTCGGTATTTTAATAAGATGCATGAAGTTAAGACTGTTGACAACTGAATACTCGACTCTCACAAAACTGTCCACTGTTATGTGAATGTAATAATTAGTAAGTTTTTGTTAAACATTTTTTTTTTATAAGATTTCTTGACTACTTTTTGCTGACCGTACTTGCATTGTGTTCCAATCAGCTTACCCGGACTTTATTACATTTGTCTCAAGTTGATTCAATTGCTACAACTCGGTCATCTTTGAAAGTTGCTATGTGCTAGCAATTACATTAACTTGTGTACCTAAGGTCACAAACACACAAACTACTAAGTTAGATTAAATACACTTTTCTGACCATTCTACTTGCCCTTTAGGTAGGGAAGCTAGTAACGGAACATTAAATTGTTGCTATTCTTGTACGTATAGCTTAAATATTTGTTTTTATTTTATATTTAATTAGCTGCTTACACGGGGTCTGTGATGTTTGTGTGAAAGTCATTGAATTGAATTTTGCTAGAAAAAAAATCCAATCGAAAAAATGGCTGCCGATATTGAAATAATGATCACAATAACCGCACTTTATACACTTTATGTTATTAATTATAATATTTACACTGCACTGTACTATTATTGCTATACAGGCACTTATGTGACAAATTACAGATTTCTCAATGCAACTTTATAGAATTCGACTTCGCCGGCTCGCCGTGGAGATCTGAATTTTCCCGCTGCGTGGAGTGCGGCACTCCACGACGACTCAAGTACTTAACGAACTCTCATGAACTTTATTGGATTACGAAGGACCACAAATTTTTGTATGAAATGAAAGCGTTATAGAGCTTGAAATCTATTTATTGATAGTTAAAATATAATTAAATCTGAGAGCGCGTAGTCACTCTGGTTGTATCAGACACGACAGTAAGTATATAAATTTTGCCATAAGGCTGAAGTATTACTAGAATGAAGTAAAAAGGTTATAATAATACATTATTGTTTCTCAAATAATCAGCAAGAAAATTAATGAAAAAAAAAACATTCTGTTAATAAAAAGTCAAGATAAAAAACCATGTTCTTCTGAAAGATGCAGTCAAGTTTGTTATTAGTAATCATCATCCTATTTACGATCCACTTCTGGGCACAGGCCTTCTCACACAATGTTTGGGCTAGTTCCTACGCGGGCTCAATGCGGATTGGGCACTTTACGCAAACCTTTTCGCAAGCCTGTGCAAGTTTCTTCAGGATGCTTTTCTTCACTTAAATGCTCATGATAAATCACTAATGTATTATCACACATTAATCGAAAAACTCAAAGGTGCGAACCAGGACTCAAACCCACGACCCTCTGCTTAAAAGGCCATTAATTTATTTTGATGAGTAATTAACCACGTGTATCTAATCCAATTTGATATAATTGCGACATAAGTGTACATGACAATTTACATTTGCAACAAAGTTAAAACTCTAATTAAATATAAAATAAAAACAAATATTTAAGCTATACGTACAAGAAAAGCAACAATTTAATGTTCCGTTGCTAGCTTCCCTACCTAAAGGGCAAGTAGAATGGTCAGAAAAGTGTATTTAATCTAACTTAGTAGTTTGTGTGTTTGTGACCTTAGGTACATTGGGTTAATGTAATTGCTACAAATAGAACACCAAAGAACATTCCCTAATAGGTAAAACTTTTTTTTTTTAGTTGGTTTCGAAGGATATTGAGCAAAGATGATGCACATAGCAACTTTCAAAGATGACCGAGTTGTAGCAGTTGAATCAACTTGAGACAAATGTAATAAAGTCCGGGTAAGCTGATTGGAACACAATGCAAGTACGGTCAGCAAAAAGTAGTCAAGAAATCTTATAAAAAAAAAATGTTTAACAAAAACTTACTAATTATTACATTCACATAACAGTGGACAGTTTTGTGAGAGTCGAGTATTCAGTTGTCAACAGTCTTAACTTCATGCATCTTATTAAAATACCGAAACACTGGGAAAATATAACCCTCCTCCGGCGACAGTCTTGAGATCTCATGGGGCAGTATCATAAAATAGGATAACTATGTAAGTATGTTTTAATTATTGATTGATATTTTGAGGGAATATTTACCGTTCCGAGTTTCATACGATGTCTTATTTCGCAACATCCGAACTCAAGTGTTATATTTCGTGCTCGAACCAATTTCGAACACTTCGAACGTACGTCAAAATTTAATTAAAGAATAGGAGCAGTTAAGTTGCACAGACGACGGCTGATTACAAGTTATGATAACGTCATTCCTCTTACCATCAACTTCGTCTTGGTTTCCTATGACCTAGTTTTCAAGGAGGGTGAGAGGTGACTGCCAACTTCCCTGTTTCCCTTGCCTAGTTTACTGCGTCCCGAGCTCGGGAATAAGTAACGAGAGGTATATCAGATTGAAAACAATACGCGTTGACCAGGCAAAATTTTCATCTCTTCTTTCCAATTGTAACACTTAAATAAATCAAGAATACCTATTCCAAAAGCGTGGCAGGTTGTATCGCGGGGCACAAATCGATCATTCATTTATTAGATCGTGCATTACCTAATTAAGTTTTTAAATTTCCTGACATCCCGATGAAGGCGCCCCCGTTGTAGTCTTGCGAAAAAAAAAACACGGCAGATGTTGTAACACGGACTAACCATCCTCTGGACACCGCATCTTCTATAATTTACTTGGAAAGTCATTACGAAAAAAGCCGCGGTGAGCGGGCCGGGGAATGCGTCGTGATTGGTTCATAGCTTGTCATCTTGCTTGTCATCTGGTCGAAAGTGAGCCGCAATTCGAGACTAGAGAGATTCTTAGGTTCAAATGAGCATATGCGTTTCAGAAACGTTCGCCCCGACATTTGGTATCCAAATGGTGGTTGGTCCGTGAGTTGTACTTACCTACATGTTACCTTTTTTTTACTACGAACTGACCAGTGATTGACCCCTATCTCACTCGATGGAAGGTGCAGATGAGGCCAAGGGTGTAACTCATTGGTTCAGTAGCCTATTCACTCCAGCCTTTTAGGGCCCTTAGATTGGATGAAGCAAACCGACTTGTGCGGGCCAATGGAATGCCAACAACATATGGGTGAAGATGCTCCCTCCGCCTGGAAGTCCGTTGGCATAAAGGCAATGGAGCTATTAGGTCGTGCAATTCCAGAGCACACTCACCAAAATGTATCTATACTAACAGACGCTCCCAATATTCAATTTATCTCTTGTTTAGATCTACTGACGATGAAAACATCTATCTATCTTCAATTTTGCCGTCTCAATAAACTGACTATCGGTAGGCAATCCAATCTCTGCTTGCTATCTCTGCTGTTGGGAGGATGGTGGGCCATCTAGAGGTAGCAAATTTTTGATTGTATCTAGGTATATTTATATTGCAACATTTATCTACATAATAAAAGCAATTTACAAGGAAAGTTGGTTACTATTGGCTTATAAAACTTATAACGCTACGTAGCTTTCGTATATTTTTTTCACAGTAATTTTAAAGATCAACGGTTATCCTGGTAGACATGGTGGGGACACTTGACTCTAGCGAAAGTTAGCACCTTAAAGCTAAATATTTCTCAAACCAGATCCCTAAATCCCTAAATCTCTAAAATACTCACTTTAGGTACGTGTAGGTAAGGTACCATAAAAACATTTTTCAAGATTTTATTCTACGACTGTGCAGGTGTGATTAATATTTATATCCATGCCAAATTACAGCGTTGTAGTAACCACAGTCTCTAAGCTAAGCCGCAGACGGACCGACGGGTGGACGGATATAGCGAAACTATACCTGAGCGTTCATAGTTAAAGGTGGAATTCTAAAAAAATTGCGTACACGGGGACAATGTCGTAACATAAAAGACTTGTCCCCAAAATGTTTTAATGCTTGCATAAATCTCGTAACCTTCTGGACAAATCGACACCGATCACCATCATAGCATGATAAGAAGGGACTTCGTTAGGCTTAGAAAACCTCTAATTTTGACAAGCTACTTGATGTCGTGACATGTCTTTAAAACTATGTCTCGACATCCACCATCTAGTGTGTAAATGCTAAAACTATTCATAATACAGTAGGTAATAATAGTAGTTTATGCAACTGCTACATAATGAGGGTCCTTAAAACACGAGCGTGTTTTTATGAAACGAGGCGAAGCTGAGTTTCATAATAGGATCACACGAGTGTTTTAAGGCCTAATTATGTGGAGTTGCAAACATTACTTTATCTACACACATATTATAAGTACTTACTCTAAGATGGGTTCAGAAGCCGAAGGCATATCATACCCATACCTGTCACGAATTTAACTGTTTTTTTTGTTGTTGAACTGTTTGACAAACATACCGAGTTGACGTTTCGTAAACTGTTTTTTTTTTGTAAATTATCACAGTCATTATTATTTATACATGTCGGATTGAACTCGACTTATACACGTGAGTGATTCGTTTTATTTCACTATGATTGTAAATTACTTTGGTTTTTAAATTTAAAACATCCAATTCGATGTCATAATGACTATTACTTTACTGCTGGTGGTGGTGGTGGTGCTGGGGGTGGCGCTGTCGGCGAGAAGGCGAAGGCGTGCTGCACTGATGGTCATTTCCTACGGTTTCTGAACGCATTATAGAGGACTTATGATATGTGTGTAGATAAAAATCTTTTACCATTGCCCACACACACACACAGAGAGAAATTAAAATGCTTTGAATAATTTCAAAGCATGCTCGCCTTCTACTGAAAAAGGATAATGAGAGGAGATGAAGTGTGACCGGAGCGGAGTAAAACAGCTCTGCACTTCCACTAAGAAAGAGTTTCAGGAGTCCACTTTGCACTCGCTCGCGGTGGAAGTGCTTGTATGAGAATCAGTGATATCGCGAGTTGAGCGGAGTCCGTACGCGGAATCCGCTCGACTCTGCAGCCACTTTTGTAACTCCTTGTCCTTTCAGTTTGCTCGCTCACTCTTATTAGGTCACTACTATGCAGTTCACCACTGCGAGTTCACCAGGGTCCGTACGAAGCACTTACCGCTTATAGTGGAAAGCGGTCATAAATATTGGTATTTTTGTGATGTTATGTTTAATTATTTAAGACACGACATTAAAATTCAGCAAACGTTGAGCCCAGAGATTTCCCTCATATCTTAATCTTTGGATAACCACAAGCTATCACATTCAGCATACAGCGAGCAGTTAGTACGGCAATAAAGCAGATATTACCGCAGCTTCAACATAAACTAACCTAATTGGCAGTCAACCTTCGTCTCACAGATAACATCGCATTGATATCCCGAGCCAGCTCCGACAGCCGGAGATTCCCAATGGGAGACGAAGTGCCGATAAAATTGTGAGTGCTTTGGTGTTAAAAAGTGCTAAACTTATTTTTTTTGTATGACAGTCGACATGTTGGTATGAAAACTACTTTAGAAATGAATTTTTATCAGCCACAAAATCAACGCAAAAAATGATTTCTCAAATATGCAATGAAATATTGACGTTATGTTCCTTATAATCTACGAAGGCTACGAAGTATTATGTATCGGGCGCGGTTCGACGAGAGGTGGGTAATGTGTAATTTCATATAAGATTGGAGGCGTCCAGCCATTAAAAAAAAATTAAAAATAGAACGAAGTAAATAGTATATAATAATATGCTGGTTCTAAGTCTCGTTTAGTTTTCTTTACCTTATGGTTAAAATATTGTTTTTTTGACGTTTTCAGGGTTCCGTACCTCAAAAGGAAAAAAGGAACCCTTAAAGGATCACTTTGTTGTCCGTCTGTCTGTCTGTCTGTCTGTTTATCTGTCTGTCAAGACCCTTTTCTCTGGAACGCGTGGAGGTAGCATACTGAAATTAGTATCAAATACTCAAGTCTGCTGTAACTTGAAGCTGTGATAAAATCAAACTTCTAAGTCAACGCAATCTAAAGATACAGTCATTAAAAAGGCTATTTCCGTACAAATTGCCGAAATCCAATAACTTAAAGGGTTACTTCCAGTTGTCCTAGAAACTTGAAATTTGGAACGAAGGTAGCTCTTATAGCACAACCACTCAGAAAAGTCTCAAAATCTTAAATTTTTATGTCTGTCTGTAGATTTCGCTGACCAATATAAGTTTGACCCCACACTGCGTCTATTTTGCTTAGGAGCAGGGCTCTGCTAACACTGGATTTCAAGACTGGGGAAAAGCGTTAAAATCTTTCTACGGAACCCTCGTGCGCGAGTCCGACTCGCACTTGGTCGGTTTTTAAAAAGCATTTAAACTTTCGCGATTTTCATGTTAATGACGGGTTTTAATCACGTAAAAATAAATCATTAAGAGGCTTCCCTGAGAGGATGACCTTGAACGTTTTGCGCCTTCCTCACCCCCCCTCACTTCTACTAAACAACTTCGTTTTAGTGGCAACATCTATTAAATATCGGTCTAACTTCATTTTACAGTGTTAACACAAATAACGCGTCTTTCCGAAAAAAAAATCGTTCAGAATTCGCACCGAATACGTAAATTACTTTTTTTATATATTATAAGTAAAGGCCTAGTGCCCAGCAGTGGGACGTAAATAGGCCGATGATGATGATGGTGATGATAATGATGATTATAAAAAGGTATTACAAAAATGTTAAATGTGTTAAATGTTAAACGTAGAAATCCTAGCCTATAAAATTCTCAATACCTACATAAGTGTATGTCACGAGTCAAAGTAAATTATGCTTATAAGATGTAGTAACAGAATATTAATTGCGACTTGACTTACTTGTGATGCAGGTATCGTATTAAATACGAAAAAAAAAATGAAACGTAGAAAAACAAGTCGAGATGTTATACATAGGTACTTGGTGTACTTATATATTTTGTTTTTATCGTTTAAATTGTACAGAATGGCTCTAAAAAGCAGTCATTTCAGCGTCTGGCTCAGAGAAGCCCCTTAAAATACTTCTCTTATCTCAGAGATTAGTTTTTGTTTTAGTGGAAAACATTTTATTGATAAAGTTGAGACATATTTAGCGTCATGTCATGTAATGATAACAAAAGTAACAATAATGTACATGATTTATAAAATTAAGAAATAACTAAAACTAGCTTAAAAATTACAAGAATAAAGCTAAAAATTGGAGATTAGTTTAGTATTACGGAGAATTTCGTTCTTATTGCTTTGTTTGGGATATTAATAATAATAATAATAATAATAAACTTAATTGACAGTTTCTGAAGAAAAATATGTTATTTATTACGTGTAGACCACGAGGACGAAGCCGCGGGCAGAAGCTAGTTTAAATGTAATAAATACGAGGGGCGGCTGAAAAGTAATCTACCTAACAATGAAACAAAAGACTGTCGTGGCTAAATTTTTTTGTTTTTCTATATAGTCTCCTGCTAGTAAAATGCACTTATTAAATTTTTCAAATATTGAATTTAAACCATTAAAAAAAAATCATTCGGTTCGTCGTCAAAAAAGTCAGTAACCGCAGCCTTCATTTCGTCATCGGTCATAAACCTTCGTCCCCTGAGGTCTTTCTTGAGAAGTCTAAACAGAAAATAGTCACAGGGGGCTAAATCTGGACTATAAGGGGGGTGGTCAATGGTTTCGAAGCCATTGTCTTTAATTGCTAGCTTCGTTGTGCGGGCGGTATGCACTGGTGCGTTATCGTGCAAAATCAGAATTCCTTTGCTTAGATTACCTCGCCGTTTTTCTTTTATTGTCTCTCTTAGTTGATATAGTAAGTTTGAGTAATAATCAGCATTCATTGTAGTTTTCTTCGGTAAATAATCTATGAGCAAAATCCCTTCTGTGTCCCAAAAGATTGTAGCCATAAGTTTACCTGCCGATGGACAGACCTTGAATTTCCGAGGCGGCTTCTCATCCTTAAATTTCCACTGTAACGACTCTTGCTTACTTTCCGGGTCCCATTGTCGAATCCAAGTCTCATCACATGTTACAATTCTAGAAATTATTTCTTCCTCTTTCCCTCGACTTATGTCCAAAAACTCTTCGCAACATTTGACACGCCTCTCCATGTCAAATGCAGTCAACATTCTGGGGACCCACGTGCACTAACCTTGGACATGTTCAAATGCTCATGAATTATTTCATTGACTCGCTCTTTACTGACGCCCACATCTCTAGCTATCTCTCACTGCTTCAATCGTCGGTCCTCTAATATATATTTTTTTACCCTGGCTATATTTTCATCGGTGACGGCCGAAACTGGTCTTCCGCTACGAGGATCATCTTCCAGGCTCTCACGACCTAACTTAAACTGTTTGACCAAAACTTTATAACAAATTCGGAAGAACACGAACTGCCAAACATACGTAACATACGCTGTCTGATCTCCGAAGGCGTATTCCCTTCTTTAGTCAAAAACTTAATCACCGCACGCTGCTCGATTTTATCCATTTTCACTTTTTCTACCAACATGTTTGAAACAATTGTAGGAGACAAATAAACGTGATGCAATAAACAAATGAATGTAATACATTTTGAAAATAGAATAACAAACGAATATAAATCCATACCAGCCAGCATTATTTTTGTATATATTTCTGACCAAGGAGATTACTTATCAGCCGCCCCTCGTATACATCAATCAACAAACTTAATTTTATTTTAAATCAAATTTCAACGATATCTTTTTCCCATAGGTACTTTATGATTCTAGGCGAATGGAAAGTACCGTACGTACACTATAGGTTTTCATTAACATGCGATTGGCTCGCAGACAAGCAAATAGACCAACAGACAGATACATAGGCGGACAACGAAGTGATTCGATTTTTCCTTTTAGGGTACTTATAAATAAGCACTCTGTATTTATAATGGTCCGTATGCAATATAAAAAGTTTTTTTTACAGCAAGAGTGAGTAGAGAAACAATTTTATCGTAATTTTAATAAGAACATTGTATTTCTAGAAACTATTTTAGAGAGAGGCGCGTTGGCAGAGCAGGTTAAGCGGAGTTATTATGAGAAAAATAATTAAGTTTAGCGCGATTGCGGGTGTAGAATGAATTCAAATATAACGTGTTTTAATTTGAAGTAAGAGGATAGGCGCAGGTCGCTCGTTAAAATTAATGGTAGGTACGAACGGATCTTTTGTCATCGGAGTCGACTCCAGAAGGTGGGTAATGTTGATCTGACACGATTGGTAAACATTATTTTTTGTCGGGATACAGGAATTAAACACCATATTGTAGGTATGTTGCGTAGGTACATTGTTTTTATTAACTGACCGAACTAAATGAGCGAAGCGTCTCAGTCTCAGCTTGGACAAAATTTCCTTCTCATGTGTGCCGTCTGTCCAGCTGTCCCGTTGTACTGCTGTCCTGTCCCGCTGTCCGGCTGTCCAGCGACTGTTCATCTCTACTGGTCGCATGTCACAACTGATTGTCGTGAAATTTTGTGAGTAGGATCGCTAATAATATAACACAATTACATATTTTTTGTAGTTTAGTTTTTTAAAGTGTAAAAATAAAAACTAAACATGTTCGAAAATGAGGTCACGAGGTCTACAGCTCGCAGAGCCACTACTTAGTTGTTTTAAGTTATAATGGTTGATTAATACTATTGACCGAGCGAACAAAGTGAGTGAAGGGTTTCAGTTTTAGCTTGGGCAAAATTTCTTTCGTATGTTCGGATTTCCATCAGAATTTCTGTAAGTATGGATTTCTGTCCGGATTTTTGTCCCTCTGTTCTCCTCTACAGGTCGCATTTCTCAACCGATTCTCGTGAAATCTTGGGAGCAGGTTCGCTAATAATTTTTTGCTGTCCGCGTGCCCTCATTCTGAGGAGGGGTGAAAAATGCTTTTGTTATTTATTATTAATAGAGAAGTTTAATTGGTATTTTGTAAACGTTAAGGATAATATTGTGATACCTTAAAGTTAAAGGTAAGCATACCTTTCTTAGCGTCAGAAAGGGATTCGTTATGGTAATTAATGCAAAATAAATAATGACCGCAGGAGGACGCTGGACGTCAACATTTTAAGCCAAATTTGTTCCCGAAGCAAGTTTTTTTTAAAATACCTACTTACAATTAACTAGTATAACGATATGAAGGAATACTTAAAAAGATAAATTAGGTACATTTAACTACTTATATAACTATCTATTTATTAATAGATACATTATAAAACTTAAAACTAAAATTTAAAATACTAAATACTTACTAACTAAAACTAAACTAAAGGTAAAAAATCTCTCCCAGATCGCCGCCAATGGGAAGGGTGCCCAGAAGGCTGGCAGCATTGCCACGTTGTATGGCAATGCTGATTCGCTGAGCGAAGTATTGGCCAGCCCTCTGGTCACGGGAGGCCTCTATAAGGCGCGCCGAGAGATCTTTATACAAATGGCGCGCGCTAGGCCCCCAAGTCCCCAGAGTTTCGACCCCAAACGCCTCAAATATGTAACTAGCTCCAATGGAACTATATTTGCGGCGTTTTAGGTCTTCTGCTAAGGCCGCGGCAGAGCCAGCAACATTTTGGGTCCTTGAAAGATGGGTCGGTGCAAGGGTATCCACACAAGTGGCGTCCCATACTAAAGGCCGACCCATCCGCCAAGGAACCAGTGTCAGACCGTCGGGCCTCTTACCATCGTCTCTAGCCAGGCCGTTAGGTTCCAAGACGGCCGGCACTTGGACGCTGACAAGTGCCCTACGGATGACATCATTAATGCTGGCGTGGCGCGGTATACGACCCGCGCTTCTGCCGCATGATAGGCCATGGTATCCATGCCTATCAGTCATTTTCCCACATTGGCAGCGATGAGGGACATTTAGGTAATATAGCTACCTGATTCAACGATTGCAAGATAATTCAAAATATGTGGCCAATATTTGCGGCACATTCTTCATTGATACGTAGTAAAACATTGCGTTAATTTCAATGGTTTGATATATGAATTCTTAATATTCTAACATAACGCAGTCCGCTTTCCCCTCATCTGAAGAGAATGCTTAAGTGGCATGAATAGTACCCACACAGTCCAAACTTGTGCCAAACTCCAGCTGGTGAAGAAGCAGGTAAGAGGCCACTTTCTCACTCACAAAACGGCACACGAGTTTAGCAGTTAAGCGACGAAATGTGCTACCGACAGCAATGGGTCTTAAGCCTTTCTTTCCTTCCTTAAGTCCTTATTTGACAACGCTCATATTTAAAGAAACTCCGTTAATTTAGGGACAAATCGCAGCATTCAACTGCCCACTGAGCGAAGAAGTTGCACAATTTAGTCAGGCGTTTAAGCTATCATACTCTACGAGGGGAGGCTGAAAAGTAATCTACCTCACTATGAAATAAAATACTTAGCAGGCTAGTTTTTTTTAATCTCCGCATCTCTCTTTGTAATCTCCGCATACCGAAACGCATTTATTACATTTGTCAAATAATGACATTAGCCCATTAAAAAAAACTTTCGGTTTCTCGTCAAAATCTTCGCCCCTTGAGATCTTTCTTCAGAAGTCTGAACAGAAAATAGTCACAGGGGCTTAATCTGGGCTATAGGGGGAATGGTCGATGACGCCGAAGCCATTCGCGGCCACTTGGCCAGGGCTAGCTGTGCTGTGCGAGCCGTATGCACGGGTGCATTGTCGTGTAAAATCAAAACTCCGCTGCTGAGTTTACCCCTTCTTTTTTCTTTTATTGTTTCAGCTGGCAAAGTAGATTTGCATAGTAATTGGCATTCATTGTAGTTTTTTTTGTCAGGTAATCAATGAGCAAAATCCCTTCTTTGTTTGCTAGCCGAAGGACAAATCTTATATTTCCGAGGAGGCTTTTCGTGCTTGAATTTCCATTGTAATGACTCTTGTTTACTTTCTGGGCCCCATTGTCTAATCCAGGTCTCATCACAAGTCACAATCCTGGAAATAATTTTCCGCGGCTCATGTCTCAAAATTCCTGACAACAACACTTGACACGCCTGTCTTTGTCTAGCGGAGTCAGCATTTTGAGGACCCAGCGAGCACTAACCTTAGACATGTTCAAATGGCCATGAATTATTTCACTAACCCGTTCTTTATTAATGCCCACATCTCTAGCTATCTCCTACTGTTTCACTCGTCGATCTTCTAGAATAATTTTTTTCACCATGGTCACATTGTCGTCACTGATGACAATGTGACCATGGAAATTGCTCTTCCACTACGGGCATCATCTTCGAGACTCTCGCGACCGAATTTAAATTGCCTTGACCAGAACTTTTGTAAACCGTACTGGTTCAACACTCAGAAGCAAGGACTTTTGATGCAATAAAACCCTTGGTAGCAATTAAAATTATATTTATTACTATAGTTACAGCAATACAGTTTCAGTAGGTAGACTAAACCAATGTAAAAGCCCCAACCAATGTCTATCCCTGTTGCCGCCAAACGAATGACCGTCCTGTCACGGACTCCTATTTCCCCGCCATTTTACTTGCTTGTGATTGGTCGCCGATAACTGTCAATATCTAGACAAATCACAAGCAGTCAATATTAACTACTTTAAAAAAACCGAACTTTAATAATATTTATAACACTTTATAGTGAAACCGGAAGGACACGAATCACCAAACACCGGTAACATAGGCTGTTTCATCTGTGAAGGCGTATTACCTTCTTTAGTGAGGAATTTTATCACTGCACGCTGCTCAATTTTAGTCAAATTACTTTTTTCTAGCGACATGTTGTAAGCATTCAATCACCAAAAACAAATGAAAAGCAACGTACGAATTAATTATTGAGATTAAAAAAAGGAATAATCAACAAAGAGGAATACATAGTTGCCAGTATGTTTCGTTAATCATATGAAGGCCAGGTAGATTACTTTTCAACCACCCCTCGTACTTTCATCAACGGATTGAGACGTAAGTATTTTTTTTAATGTACAGGTCAAGTACCGTCCATTCCAATTGCCGAACCGCAGCTAAAAGAACTCAATGCCCGTGCAACTTTTAACATTTTATAAAGAGGAACGGATGTGTCAGGCTCAAACGGAAATATTAGTGGCTGAGAAGGAGGCGGGCCCGACGGGGCTATTCCATCACTTGCATCTGTACTCTGACAGCCCTTCTTAAATCCCCCTCAAAAACATTATGTGCACTGTATTGTCCTAAGAACCGAAGGAGGTCTTGGCGGTGCTATATATCTATTTGTTCTCTGCCCAAGAATTTAGTGCTGTCACTTTTGCGACGATATTGCATTTTAACTTACACGTAAGGTTACCCAAGCCTAATTCTTCTGGTGCTCGAAGAGCCGAATAATTATGCAAAAGAAAGCAAAGTGCACTCAGCTACATCATAATTGGCAATGACACACTGGTCAATGAGATCTTCCAATGGCTTCGAGATCCCTTAGTTATGTGAGGTAAAACACGCGCCAATCGTTTCATTGTGGCCGTCTAGTGTAATCAACGGCCGCCTCGTTCGCGTTTGCGTTACCGCTGGCAAATAGTATGAGAATTGTTTGTTGTTGATACGTGCCACTAGTGGCGCTGCTAATGTGCCCATAGTAATTGAAACCTAAACACGAACGCGATGGACACTTTTTTTTGCCGTTCTTTACACTAGAGGTTCAGATCATTCAAACTTGTGACGCCATTCAGAAAACAAGTTGTATAGGGCCTGAGAGACAAGCCGATGTGTAGGAAAGATGCGATATGAATTAGAACAATGTGGATAATATGACGATATTGTTAAGGATGAATAGCACTAGTCAGAAGTCTATGAGCGTTACTAAGCTACCAACTGTTTTATCATGTCATGTCACTCGTTATAAAAAAACTGAATAACTATACGTCTTGTGGTACACAAATAACTTTAAAAGAATTAATTAACTGTGTCGTAAAAAGTAAATCCAAATTCGTGTGTTCATATTCATTAAACCCATTGCATCATTGTCTTCACTTCCGTATCCACACCTAAATGTTGGTAAGCCACTCTGCTCTAACTTAACTTTATCAGATATAACCTAACCAACTTAGAAAAGTTCAAAAACCCTCGACATTGTCATTTCAAAGTTCAATATTTCCAAAACGGGTGAACCGATTTTAATTAAACTTGGCTGAGAACCATCTTGATTAAACTAGCTCTCAATTGAAAAAACCGCATCGAAATCGGTCCATCCGTTAAAGAGCTGTGATGCCAGAGACAGATACACAGATACAGAGACATACAGATACACAGATACGCATGTCAAACTTATAACATCCCTCTTTTTCGTCGGGGGTTAAAAATAGTAAATAATTATTAACAATTTATTATAAAAACACAATTTAAACTCAATCAATAATAAATTCCTATAAGTAACTAAACTTTTAACTTGATGTTCAGTAACAATGAACTTATAACTATGTAAGAAATTATAAATACTAATCTTAAAGAAATTCAAAAATAGGTACCTGTACAAAACAGCCGAATTGAGTTGTGAACTCAACTAGTGAAAATTATTTTCTCAGTGGTTAAACTTACCGAACAAACGTCAAAAAACATTTAAAGAGGAAATCATCGTGTGATGACTACTTAAAAAAAAACCAATAAATTAATACTTTATGAATAAGAGTTCATTTGCACCGACACATGAAACACTTTTTTTTTGTATCTACTGAAAACTGTATTTGTTCTAGCCAGTTTAATGTTAATTAATTACGTTAAGTAAGTAAGTTAATTTTCTGGCTGGGAGCTTAATAATTTGATGAAGAGCAAAAATCGGTCTGTATTAATTGATGTCGCCGCAATATTTCCAATATTTCCTTCAACGGAAAATCAAATTTAACGTGCAATATATGTATGTATGTTCGGGCGAAATCTTGCAAGTTAAATTTAACCCACTTCCCGATGATTGATTTAGCTAAAAATTTGCATACTTATGTAAGTTCGGTGACAATTCAATTATCTGGTAGTGAAATTCTGGTGTTGCGGCCAGAATCATACATATTGTCAACTAGCAGAGGTAAGGAATTTGTGGGAGAATTCTTTTTAAGTTTGTTTAAAAAAAAAAAACTTTACAGGGTGTTCACTTAGACTTTCTCAACCCCTGACTGAATTCCTGATGGTTCATGAAAACGCACTGTAAGTCATAGCCGTTTATTGTCTTTTAGCCACCGTTAAAAATCACGTGAAGTTTATAAGAAAAATATATTTGACAATTCGAAAATGGAAATAATCAGCAAACGGCTATTTGTATTCGTACTATTCGTCCCTTGAAATGTCGCTGTATTTTATGGGCCGATCGATGACCCATTAATCTCGCAAGGTCAGGAGGTAATCAACTTTTATGGTAACACATGGCAGTTTATGGTCACCCAATACGCACGCCGCGCTGTTGTGAATAAAGAAATCAAGTCATGGTCCTTGCATAAACAACGACACCAGACCAAAAACCTTTTTTGTTCGCGTTTAAACATTTAAATAGCCCAGACATCTATGAAACCAATGATTTATTTATCCTATGTAAGAATTATGTACCTACATGACAGATCCCTGGATACCTCTGACGCGTGTGTTAACAAATAAACATAATCATGTTTATGTTCATTTACATTAAGTATTACTCGTAGCTTAACATCTAACTGATAGTTTGCGGCCTGAAATTATATGGTACTTAGTATTCAATTTGTCACTGGCTAATCAAAACCTCATTAGCATTTGGTTGGTATATTATGAGAATAATTAACTCGACTCATACTCGTTATACACACATCCTTAACAATAAAACTTACGAAAACAACACGAACGCAAAAAAGAGCAGGAAAGAGTAAAGAGAGCCAAAAAGAAGATAGTGGTTCAAAGAGTTTTTGTAACACAACATTGTATATACGGTAAAGGGTATTTATAAGTTTTTTATATAAATAAGGTGAATATTCCTGGTATTTATGTATTATCATGAATATACGAGTCAAAGGCAGAACGCGGAAGCCCTTTACTCTGCAGTATGTAAGAAATGCCATAGTAAATGATATAATTATCATTAAGAGACAAGCACCCTAGGTTCTCTTTTTCCTGGCTGGTCTGGGAACATAGTTAATTTCTATTTTTTTTTAATATGAATACAAAACTCAATTTTGGTGGGCACGAAAGAAAGACGATAGAAAGACGACGAAGAAATAGACCTGCTCATTCTTTTTCACGATTGTGTTAAATTCAACATTCATCACACTACTAATTAATGGTTAAACGAACATGCTTCGTCCACGAGATTAGAATTCGTAACACATGTATTAGTAGTATCGAGTACGGTGTTGCTATCATGGACTGAATTTCAGAGTAGATCTCTATAAACTAAAAATAATAAATGCATTCGTCATTCCTGTCATCTTTACGTAATTTAGTTCAGAGTTTGACCGAAGTTGACATTTGACACTAAAGGGGATGAGTACTCGTAGTTTGGTAGGGAGGGTTTTTTAAGTCAAAATTTTGTATGTGCTAATGAAAATATTATAAACGAAGCACTATCGGTTGCAAGGCAATTTCAAGTCAGCTGACTAAAGCGAAGGCCTAAAGTGAACACGAGTTTTACTGTGTAGGTACTAGTATTATATTTGCCACCTCTTCCAGAAAAAGTCATTTCCCAACAATCCTTTCCCTGTGGTATCGAAAGAAACTAATTTCCTCGGACAATGAAGCGAGCCGGTTATTTACGGTAACAATGGTTTGAGTCCTGGTAAAAATACGATTTCCAATCTCATTCCGTTGTTTGTTTACTCATTGTGCCCTCTTTTCTAATCCTGAGTTATCAAAGAGTTACTATTTTTACTGCCGTGCTGCTAGGTATAATTTTGTGCAAATGGCGCAACGATGGAGACTCATTATTAGGGTTAGGATTCTAGTGAAATTTTGGACAGGTAATGCGGTGGAGCCTCCAATATACCAGAAGTGAAGTAGATACATGCGAAATTACAGGATCTGCTAAGTACTAACAACCCCTGAACTAATAAAATCAACTCGAAATCAAAAGGATACCCTAATGAAACTCAAATAGCCTTTTTACCAAAAATGTTACGTATTACAATTTCAAGATAAGTGTACCCGAATGAACCTTTTATTTACGGATTCCTGAAAATTACATCGGCTCGTGGTATTAATCGAACCTTGCCGCAAAGTTACTCTTAACAATACTTACGAGAATCGAGCGCCACATGTGCTGTGCACCTACGTCGTTGTGTTGTAGTTTTATGCCAAAGCTGAAATAAATCAAAGCAAATATTTCAGTAATAAACGCTACCCTCCACTGTGCTAAGTTAACCTTCCATTTTCAGTCCTGTCCCGTGGTCGAATTTAGTAACATAACTAAATAAAATATTGATAAAAAGTGCAAAGTTATTGGTACAGAAAGTACCTATTTGTCACTACCCACATTTTGTTATGGACCCCCTGTTAATCTAAACTTTATTTTATTTTTATTGTTTGTTGTTATAGCGGCCTTATAGTAAATCACATTCGTATGTACAGACGGACAGCCAAACAGCGGAATGGGTACGGAACACAAAAACACATGTTTTTATATAACATTGGCAGCCATTTTAGAACCAAGACAAAATACTTATGCCATTATTCATAAACGTCACTCAAGCCTCCATTAGTTAAAAAAGGTTTTGTCTTCTTCTTACTAACGGAAATATCAATGTGACAAAAAAGGACAAACGAATTTTAACAGCATTTTAGTTAAAATAGGTTTATAAATAATAAGGTTTAATCCGACCATAAACAAACCGAAACACAACAGGATACTCTTGCATTTTTTGTCTCGTCTCTCTCTGACGGGTGAATGTCTCGGAACCTGTGATGTCACATTTTACCTTTGAAAATGTGTTAATTGTGAAGAAGTGCAAGCCACATGAATGTGTAGTACGTAGTAGCTTGTGGGAGGCTGACTTTTTTTATTGGTTTATCAAATAATTGCGGTGTTAATTATAAAGAAATTAATTCAACTAATTAAATAGTTTGTTTATTTTTATTTTTCATGTCAGCTTTTGGTATCAAGTAAAACATTTAGAGAACCTCGATTTGAAAAATAACTAACACAAGAAAAAAAAGTTGGACTAAGAGATATAGGCACAGTATATATAATATACATATAGGATTGAATGAAACTATTTCTAATAGTACTCTCTATCACCTATTAAAGTTACTACATCATTATTGATTCCAAACAGCCTGTATATTTTTAACTTGAAACTACCGTGAGATTCAATCATAGTGGTCATGTGGGGCTATACTGGACTGACATACGTGAGTGATCCGTTTATTTCACTGCCTTGTACCTATATTCAATTAATTATACAAGTTATTTACACAACAAAAGCAATTTACAATGACATTAAATCCAAGCTAAAACTAATTAAACGAAATTAGCCTCTTTCACCACTTTCAACTCGCTCAAAGACACATCGTCAGGCAGGGATCTGGCAAGGCTGCTAGCAGTGTCCAAGTCAGAGTCAGGTCACTGGCTCCATGCCTATCCCTCGCCTAACACAGAAACATTTTTAGATCCCGCCACACTCCGCATAGCTGTCGGTCTCCGGCTCGGTGCTGAAATTTGCACAAGCTACAGCTGCACTTCTTGTGGGGCCCCTGTAGACCGACTCGCTCACCACGGCCTTTCCTGCTCCTCGGGCGCCGGCCACCTGTCACGCCACGCTGCTCTCAACGACATCCGCAGAAGGGCACTCGTCAGCGCCAACGTCCCCGCTGCTCTGGAGCCCCAGATTGCGCGGGGTGATGGCAAGCGCCCTGATGGGATGTCGTTAAGCCCCTGGAAGATGGGCCGTGCGCTGGTGTGGGACGCCACTTGCACGGACACCCTGGCAGCGTCCTACGTCCCACTAACAAGCAAACGAGCAGGAGCGGCAGCGGACGCCCGGGAGCGCCTCAAGGTCAGCAAGTACAGCTGTCTCGGCGCCCAATACGAGTTCTTGCCATTTGGCGTCGAGACGCTGGGTCCTTGGGGTAAGGGTGCGCTCGGGTTCCACAAGGACCTGAGCAAACGCCTGAAACAGGCAACAGGCGACCCTCGCGCGGGCAGCTTTCTCGCGCAAAGAATTGCTATTGCAATTCAGCGCGAGAATGTTGCCTGCGTGATGGGCACCCTGCCGAGAGGTCCAGGTTTGGGTAGGTATTTAATTTATATTTTTTAAAGTTAGTTTTAGTTTTAATATTTTAATTTGCTTTGTAGGTAGTGTTAGTCCATTGTACATTTGTTTTAAATAAATTATTAATTAAACAAAAACTTTTAATTACATCATAATAATATTTAAATTGAAAAAAAAAAAGCAATCTGGAAATAGTTTTCGATTTATAATACATGGTAAAATTATAGACAACCCCAATTGTTGTCAATTGGAAACTATAAGCAATATTTGATTTTTGGTTACTTATGACATTCTGCCTCTACGCCTATTAAATTAAAAAAAACAATAAAGATTGCTTGCTACATTTTGTAGTTTTATTTATATAAAATCGACGTGAAAATAACTAATAACACGTTATTAAATAATTCCAATAATTTTAAATAGCAAATTTAATGACAGAAATACACATTTAAAAATTTTTTACTCAAACCGCGAAAAAAAAATTACCTAATAATTTTGGAGACAAAATAGACAACTTTTTCCTTTTTTTATACGACGAGGAAGACAAACAAGCAAGTGGTTCACCTGACGGTAAGTGATCACCACTGCCCATAGACACCCACAACCCCGGGGGGTTCGCAGATGCGTTGCTAACCTAGAGAGCTAAGATGAAATGCCTCTTGTGCCCATAACTACACTGGTTGTCTTACTCTCCACACCGGAACACAACAGTGCAAGCACTGCTGCTTAGCGGCAGGATTAGCGAGTAAGATGGTGGTTAACGATTCGGACGGACCTCGCACAAGGTCCTACCACCCGCATTAATTTCTCCAATAAGGGACAGGCAAGGGAAACTAAGTCCATACAGCCACGTCTGACGTATTTTTGTTTCTTTTTTATTTAATTGCATGTTTGAGAAAAGCACTATACACACCTCGGCTTGAAAAGGGGTTGCCAGCTTCTTAACTATCCGACCTCGCTACGCTCGGCCGTCTATATGTACTCGGCCGGTAATCCCTTACTTCCCGGCCTCTGTAGTAATGTACGAATACATGAACTGAACAGGTAAATAAATACGAGTTATTGTTACTATCCAAACTAAAAGTGGGTCTCACAGGTGCAGTGGGGCTCGGGGTAACAGCCAACTCGAAAGGGGATGGATGGTATGTTCAAACAGACGAGATGGGACTTTAGCATAAAATAACTAGCTTATGACTTTAGCATAATAATGCACAACTCATAAAATAAGTAACACACAACAATATTCTATGAAAATACTTTCTTAAGTATATATATGCCTATTTTCATGTGATGGTAGGTTTTTCGTGTCTTGGACCGTTCTCCGGTACTTGAAAGCTTTATTGCTAATTCTCGGATCCCAATAAGCGTTTGACTTCACCACTCCTGTCGTACTATTTCTTTACCGCAATAGACATAAAATTCTGAAGGTAAAACAGTTGACAATTAAATTAAAAGGGTGTTATTTTTTTATGAATGGAATGAAGTTAAATGAGTTATAAACATAGATAGCAGGTGACTAAGTAAAATGTTATCTAAAGAAATGTAGTTAGAACTGTTCCGTATCTAACTTTTTTAGGGTTCCGTACCTCATAAAGAAAAACGGAACCCTTATAGGAAGGATCACTTTGTCGTCTGTCTGACTGTCAAGATCCTTTTACTCTGGAATACGTAGAGGCAGCATGCTGAAATTAATATCAAATACAGCAGTCCCTTGAAGCTGTGAAAAAATTAAACTTTTGAGTCAATGCAATCAAAAGATACAGTCACTAAAAAGGCTGTTTCCATACAAATTGTCGTAATACAAAAACCTAAAGGGTTCTTCCGGTTGTCCTAAAAACTTAAAATTTAGTATTAAGGTAACTCTTATAATATAATCAATTAGATAAGTCTGACAATCTTAAATCTGCTTACCCCATTGTCCACACATTTTGCTTAGCTCTGCTAATACTGGACTATTTTACATATTTGGGGAAAAGTAGGAAAGATCTTCGGGACGATAGACCAACTATTCACGGACGATCGAATAGGTCCCGGGTTCGAATCCCGGTCGGGGCAGATGTTTGTATGATGAATACGAATATTTGTTTTCGGGTCTTGGATGTTTAATATGTATATAAGTATGTATTTATCTATATAGGTATGTTTATCCGTTGTCTAGTACCCATAGTACAGGCTTATTTGCCTAGTTTGGGACTAGGTCAATTGGTGTCAATTTGGCCCATGATAATTATTTACATACGTACACATTTGTACAGAACCTCGATGTGCGAGTCCGACTCGCACTTAGGGTGATACCAAACCAATCGATAGATGTCGTCGATCGACATCGATGGATTGCGGTCGATTAATGTAGGAGTGTCGATCGGTAGCTTTGGCCGATCGACGGATATACTAATCGATAGATACCATTAATGTTGTCTAGTAGAAACTACCGATCGACGTCGACTGTTCCTTTCTACCATCGATTGGTGTGGGAACATCCTTAGCCGGTTTTTTAAATTTTTTTCCTCTACTTTGTGTTGTATTATAGGGGGACCAAAGCTTTGAGCCAAATTTTAATTTTAGGTCAATATGAAATGCGTTTTGATTTAGGTACGTATTTCGGATTGTCAGACCGCCGGACAGGACTACAACGAAGGGTTCCGTTTATCTTTTTGAGGTACGCAACCCTAAAAAAAGGCAGACTTTGAGTTATTAATAAAATTATCTACAATTCTGCAACAACATAGGTTCAGAACAGTGTTCTTTGGTGTTGGTGGTCAAGAAATATATCTACTGAGTAAAAAAAAATACTAAATAAGTATTATCATATTATTTCTGTATTAATTCCATCTATAACCAAGAGATTAAGACATCACTGACATAATGATAATATTATCGATAGGTAATATCGATTGTTAGATTCCATTTGTGTACGCTTGTCTTCTCTGAATTAATTTACGGTACGGACTAAGTCAACATAAAACTGATTATCCTGTTAACGTCTATTGACGTAATCGATAGACAAATTAGGTGGCTTGCAACCATTACAAAAGATAATAATAATTAAATATCATGGGACCAAGTGACTTAGTCCCAAACTAGGCAAAACCTGTACTATGAATACTAGACAAAGGATAAACATAATTAAATGGATAAAGATATACATATTTAGGTACACATATTAACATCAAAGATCCGAGAAAAAACAATCGTTGAAAATAATCGATTTATTGATTATTTTTGTTTTTATTTTTATGAAACATTCATAGAATGAAATTCAATATACAATGACAATGCAAAGAAAAATCCGTTAAGCAGCTGGACTTGAACCAGCAACCTCGGTAATCCGTACCACGATCCACCAATTAAGCTATACTTAACGTTAACTTAACGTTCATTGTATATTAAAAACAATCGTATTCATCATGAAAATATCTGCCCCTACCGGGTCGAACCCGGGACCTCAAACTTCATAATAAAGTTGGCTGTCATAACTCTTCTAAGAGTGTTCGTGAATATACTTACTATACCACACATTATCCAAATTGCTATACTAAAACAGGACCTAATCGGTGGTAGAAAATGTATGTATTTTATGTACCTACAGATATCTCTATGTTCTCCCACAAGTGGTGGGTGTATCACTGGTGAAAAATTGGAGCGGTCTCTAACGTGGAAGTTAAATCAGTTTTTTTTTCATGACATAATAATAATGTAACTTCATCCGAGCGAATTTATGCAAGCCTAATTGGAACAAAGCGAACTACATAAAATTTGTTTCAAGTACATATTATATTCGTGATAATTATTTAGTTAAATGTCAGCATTCATCAGATTATAAATAATACTTAGGCATTTCTTTGTAGCAGCGGCTACGGAACCCTGTACTATTCATGGCCCGACATGCTTTTGTCCGGTTTTTTCTCAAGCTGAAATAATTACCTTCTATCAAATCTTCAAAACTCGTTTCTCGTGATAGTCGAACCTACAAATTTGTGCTAAACCCTCGGTGCGCGAGTCCCAACTCGCACTTGACCGGTTTTTAAAATTTTGCTACAGTCAACAATGAAGATTTTAGATCAAATAAATAGTAAATGGATGACGACATCTATTATGCCAAAAAGGATGGATTAATTGGATTGTGGTGGATTAATTAGATTAATATTTTTGCCCTTGACCGTACTTATTTACAAGTACTCAAACTTGGTATACCCTGCTTATTTTATTTTCTATTATCCTGCATAAAAATATGCACTAGTAAACGCTTAGCAGAAATTATTATGGAGTTGTCAAGGTTACATCTCATAACTCGAGTGTGTTCATAAAAAATTCACTTTCAGTAAATTTCCCGAGGGCGTGCTAGATTGTGATTATTATGCTCTATGAAACTATAGTTCGTCTGTTTTTAATATCAGTTTCTTTCATAAGTAACGGGAAAGGTTATTTAAAATTAATAATGTTTTTAACGCTTTATTACAAGGGAGTCGTAAATATCAACATCTGACAAATTAAAATATATAATCCTGGATTTTATATTACGGGAGGTATGACTATTGCTTTGACATCAAAGTCATCAAACCTTTATACGGACCATATATTAATTCAGGCTGATTTCACTCGAAGGTACAGTCAGCAGACAAAGTCGGTAAGCAACTAAAGCGTAACTAAGTAATAATTATGATCTGCACAAGCTCTTACCGTTGCTGTTAGGCTTTAACAAGAGAGATGTGCTTAGGTCATTGAGAACAATTCGGATAGCGACGAAACGAATTAATAACACGACAGGTCAAACAACACAAATACGGATAACTCAGATGTTGAGGGTGAAAATGAAAAAATGCATTTCCAGAGAGCTCTTTTGGATGCAGCTATGATATGACTGCGTACATCCTTATACATAGCAGTCAGTAAGATGTGCGAGAATTTTGTTAACGGCAGTATTACCTAATATAAATTAATTAAGACAGAATACCTCCATTACGGTGCGTCATAACTCAAAGTGACACAGTCACTGGATTAATTTACGTCATGTCGTAGCAAGAGATTGGCATTGTTTGCCCAATTTTGGTTCCGATTAACATAGAATATCTTGGTCCTTAATTACAAGCTTGTATTGCCTTAGTTCACTTTAATATCTATTAAAGTTAATGTTCGACTATCTAGCTCCCATCAGTGCATATTACCTGGCGTAGGTACCTGCTTATAACTGAAATAGAGATAGCCACAACTTAGTTTAGTAAAGTTAAAAACCCCTGCCATTTTTTATTTCAAACGCCAACATCTCAAGAACAGCTAGCTCTATTTTAATGAAACTTAGCTGAGAACCATTTTGATTGAAGTAACTTTCTATCGATGAACCGCATTCAATTAGGTCGATCCGTTTGTGAGCTACGATGCCACAGACAGACGTGTGTATACATATACATGTAAAACGCCAAATTAAAACTATTATCTATGTGTGACTTACCTATTATTGATTTCGCCTTGGTTTACGAACAGTACAGTGCAGAAATAGTCTAATAGGAAGGACACAAAAAGATGGCAGAATATTATGAACAGGTAATTAGGAAAGTCTGTCCTTTGGGCCTTGACGTCTAGATCTACAAGGCTCTAAGCGCGCATTTACATATGCCGGTCCCGGCTTTGCATGTTAAACTCTTAAACTAAATAGGATAGTAATATCAAGGATAATGAAAGTATATTAATCCGTTTCAGAAAAAAAAACTTCATCTTTTCTTGATTTTCACTAGGTACATCAGTGATTTATAATCAGTAACTCCTTTATTTATTATCTTGCAATTCACAATTGTTTTGATTTAGTTTTTGAAGTATCTAAGATGTAATAAAATGTGATTGCGGCGAAATCGAAATGTATTCTGAGTCAAAAGTATACCGGGGTTTTCTGTAGAAAATATGTTTACACCTTTTCATTTCCATTTTTTTATTATTATTATTTCATAAACGTTTCAAGGAAAATACCTTTCGAATTCCATATATCCCTGTATACGACGAGCTAATCAGACCAATTATTTCCTTAGTGCATTTCCGCCGTTACCCTTTAGCAAAGAGTAGGTACTTAAATGATATAAAAACATCTTTCACTTACTATTAAACGCATTAAGAGTACCGAATAATGCTTGTACCTACCAGTCTTACATATATGCTATAGATTGTTAAGACCAAATTTTTCCCCTCTCTCATAAATCACGATAGCACCGTTATTAAAAATAAGCCCCCTGTTTCATCAACCCGCCAGTTCTCTGTCGTGTTAGCAAAAATTCGATTCGTTCACCTCAGTTTTGTTCACCTCGTTCCTTTTGCATGAAGAAGATAGTACGATATAAAGTGTAACAAAGTCGTTTGGTTGAATTTCCGCCGAGCGGGGAAGCAGCCGGGGACGCGAGTAAAAATATTAATATGTAAATTCACCGTCACATACATCAATCTGCCTGATAAGTTTTTACCGTATTACACATATTCATATTTTTTAACAAACACTGGAACGAAAATGCTACTAGACCTATTGCCAAATTCCTGACCATTCGTAAGCCTTGTCTTTAATAAAATATATAGAAATAGGCAGGTAAGCTTGTTCGTTGACTCCATTCCACCCATTGTTGCATAAAAATGATGTACAACCGGCCATATCTCACGAAGAACCGACCACCGTTGGGGTAAACGTGTACTTGAGTGGAGACCGCGACTCCGTAAACGTAGTGTAGGACGCCCTCCGGCCAGGTGGGATGACGATCTGCGAAAGACTGCAGGCAGATGCTGGATGCGGCAAGCTGAAGACAGGACGCTGTGGCGCTCATTAGGGGAGGCCTATGTCCAGCAGTGGACTAGAATAGGCTGATGATGATGATGATGATGATGACAACATTGTTATTGTCATTTAACCACATTATTTATGTCAATAGCATTTTTGTTTGTTGCTATTCAAAGCAAAGCGTCGAAAAATAATCGAATGAAATGAACTTACTTTCCATTTCGTTACTTCAAAAGGTTTTTGTTCTTTAACTGCTAGTTGTCACGAAATGTAAATGTATCCATTGTAATTTCCTTTTATTGACAAATAGACAATGATATCTACGTGTACAGTCAAATAAGTTTTGGGTCGGCTTTGGATCACACTCATTCACCGTACCGACGCATTGAATGCAAATCTACGCACATCATCTTAGACAGGGCAGGCAGTATTTTATTTTAAAAAGCAAAATTGTATTTTTGTAGGTTAATGTTATATATTGTACTTAATAGATATAATAAGTAAAATTACGCACGTGATTTTCAATGTGGATGTCGATTTTAACACTGTCGCCGTGATGTGACTGACAGGAATAAGTGATTTAGCTATTCTTATTAACTACAAGGTTTTCATTTCAACAGTTTCAAATATCTATAGAATAAGACAAAGTCAACGCGCGTTTCGTGTTTGTTTAGCCATCGAAGAGTTAGGGAAGCTCGCGAAAGCTCTTAAGCTGTGAATATTTTGTACGTTTAGTAAGTTAGAGGAAGTCACTTAAAAGTGAATTAAAAACTAGGCAAGAGCATATCGGACCATGTCTAGTGTAGGGTTCCGTTAACTGTTACCACAAAAGACATGCACTATCGATGAAAAGAGCGTATCTTTATCGCACTTACGTCCTTTTGTTGAGAAGCGCAGTTTTTCAGCATTAAATCAAAAACTGAATATCCAGATCGGATATGGATGTTGCAAATATTTTTTATTGAAAGTACATTAAGGCTCCTTTGCAAATTATTTTGAAATAATTAGTTTGGTAACCATTTATTATACATTATAAAGTCATACTTAAGTAATTTTCTTAACCTTACCTCAAACGTCGCATGTTCGAGCAATGTGTTCTCCCTGTGATGGTATATAGTATAGAGCTGAAACATTGACGCTCACCAGGCAATTGATACACCAGATGCAAGTCACTCAGAGAGCTATGGAGAGAGCTATGTTGGGCATTACTCTTCGCGATTGGGTACGAAATACCGAAATCCGTAGAAGAACGGGACTAACCGACATAGCAAAACCAATAGCCGTAAGGAAGGTGGGCGGGTCACATATGCCGCTGACCTGATGAAAGGTGGGGAAGGAAAGTGCTGGAGTGGAGACCACGGACTGGGCGCAGAAATGTAGGAAGGCAGCCCGCGAGATGGGCTGACGATCTGACACAGGTTGCAGGGAGGCACTGGATGCGAAAGGCACGTGACCGCACAGCCTGGAAGAAAATGTAAGAGACTTATACTCAGCATTGGGTAGTAATAGGTTGAAGAAGAGAAGAGAGAGAGAATTTTCTTGTCAGAAAAAATAAATCATAATCTGCCAGATATGAGAAGTAAGTTTCCCTCGAAATCCATTTTAACGAAAGAAAAGTGTAGGAAAAAAAATCTAAGGTCACCCCTATTTTTCCTCTTATAATTAATCATGCCACTGTGGCATTTTTATACGAAAAATGAAAAATGTGAAATTTTATATCTTCCATAACCAATAATGAACATTAACTTGGTTTTTAACTTTTTACAATTTCTTAATAATTTACTACCGCTCCCCCATTTTCGAACATATCATATTAGAAGATAAGGGGGCACACAATTGATGCTACTTTCGTAACGATTATTTCCGAAAATATTCACTTAATCAGAAACATTGCTAAGAAACCTTAAAGTGTTATTAAAAGAGTTGTCGAAAATATGTGTAATACACACTACATGGAACAATAGCTGAAATGTAAAATTTCAGCTATTGTTCCATGTAGGAGTGTGTTAGATTATTTTATTGTGAGGTTTGCATAGACTTATGTTTGTTTATGGTCTGTCTTTGCTGTACCCTCTTTTGATTTAAAAATATACACGTTACACGTCATGTCAAACTTCTGCTGATCTTTTATACCTATTATTAATTCTAATATTAAAAGGTTATGGGTTATGGGCAATAAATGAAACTCAATAATGATGGGAAAATCGGTCAGCCAGATGGCATAGAAAAATAGTCGGAATATTTTATAATTTTCAGGTGATTAAATTAAAAAAAAAAAAATAGTAACGGAAAAACCGAAGAACGGCTTCCATGGTGGTGCCCCAACTTAACGAAAAGCAAAACTTTTCAAATTGGAAATTTAGAATTAAGATATTATTAGAAGTAAAAGGAGTAGCAACAATTTTAAAGGATGAATCTCCACTAGATCAGGAGAAATACGCATCCTTTGCACTTAAAGATGAGAAAACAAGGTCCAAGATAGTACAGTATGTATCCGATAAATATCTGGACATTATTAAGAAAGCCAAGCAAAGAAATGATTTCTAAGTTAAAAGAAATATTTGAAAGAAAAAGCGTGTTTAATAAGTTACACCTGAAAAATAAACTATTGTCACTAAGATGTACGGGTAACTTGCAATATCATTTCTTGAAATTTGATTCGATTCTTAGCGAGACGGAAGCCGCGGGCTGTAAACTGGATGAAAGCGACAAGGTAGCTTTACTTACTTACTTTACCCGATTCATCATCATATCAGCCGAAAGACGTCCACTGCTGGACATAGGCCTTCCCCAAGGCTCTCCACTCAGACCGGTCTTGTGCTTTCCGCATCCACCGCGGTCCCGCAATCTTTACTAGGTCGTCGCTCCATCATGTTGGAGGCCTACCGACAGCTCGTCTCCCGGTCCGTGGACGCCATTCGAGAACCTTCTGACCCCATCGGCCATCATTTCTGCGAGTAATGTGCCCCGCCCACTGGCACTTAAGTTTCGCAATTCTTCGGGCTATGTCCTCACTTTGTCGACCTGACCGTCGCTGGCTTGAGCCCCTGCCCCGCCACAGGCGAAGACTATTTTTTGGATTTTTTTATTTTATATTGCGTTTAATATAATTCAGAAAAATGTGAAAAATAAGACTTTAAAAAGAATAAAGAGAATAATAGTAATAATAATTTATTCAGTAACTTACAATGGATAGATATGTGCTGGTGCCTGACATGGTTGTCATATTATTATGTCAATGTCCTAAATTTGTAGTGGAATAAAGCATTACATTCAGGCTCATCTTTTAATTCTCAAGAGTGCCTCTTCTTATTAGGTATGTAATACTCGTGCTAAGAGAACACCGTTCTTCCACATGATGTAACTTAAAGTAAGCTTAGGTGTATTATTTTAACAAAGGGGGTAGGTAAGTGTTGAAATAGCTAGTAAATAATAATGTTTACGTTGTGAGATATTTTAATGAAGTGACAAAGGATGTCGTTCTATGTACAAACACAAATAAATTCAAATATTGACATTGATAATTTGTATGTACAAAAGAGTACAAACTACAACACCCTCCCCTCAATGGAAATAAACAGAACACATACAAACACACAAAAAACTTTACGCAGTAGAATAAAAATACATTAATAATTACGTAAAACAACAATATAAACACAAAGGACATAAAAACTAAGTATTAGTTAAGCCCATACCTAAAACACATCTTAGGTGAGCTGTACGCCTTAGGGGCTTAGTTAATACGTCAGCTGCCATGTGATCAGACTGTTGATACTTCACATTGATAATACCATCGTTAATTTTTTCCCTTATACAATGAAATTTAGTATCAATATGTTTAGTCCTGTTATGGTGGATGGGATCGAGCGCAATTTTCTGCGCACTCTGGCTATCGTTAAAGAGTACAACCTTATCAGCGTTACCAGTAATTTCAAACACTAACCTCCTAAGAAACGTACTCGTAGCTTCTTTAGCAGCGCTAGCTAATGCCATGTACTCGGCTTCGGTCGAAGATAACGCTACCGTAGGTTGCTTCTTACATTCCCAACTAATGGGCCCGCCTGCGAGCGTGAAGTAAAACCCAGTGTACGATCGCCTGTCAAACGTGCAATTCGCCCAATCTGCGTCTGTGTATCCACATAAATAGGTGCCTGTCTTCCTGTAAGAAATACAGTAATCTATAGTAGCTTTAAGATACTGTAAAATCCTTTTAGCGGCCAACCAATGTTTCTTTTCGAAACAATTATTAAACTGGCTTAGATAGCTTGTAGCGTAAGCTATATCTGGTCTAGTATTTACCGCGAGGAACATTAGGCAACCAATTAAACTTTGGTAAGGGTAAGATTCATTAGATTCTTTACCTTTTTCGTATTTATTATTCTCCAGTGGAGTTGACATATGCTTACAGTCTTGCATATTAAAACGTGTTAGAACGGTTTGTATGTACGTCTTTTGGTTTACACATATTTTGTCGTAGTTTCATAATAATCAACTCCTAAAACTTGACTAAAGCCTTTAGCAACAAGTCTTGCCTTGTACTTTACAACTCTACCTTCGGCATTCTTTTTTATTTTATACACCCATTTACATGGTACGAGGGCTGTTTGATAAGTACCCGTTTATGAAAAAAAAAAACATTTTTTTTTTGTACATATGCATTTATTTTTCTACATAGTCACCTTTTATCTCTATACATTTGTTCCACCTATACTCAAGCTTCAATAAACCATCCAAAAAGTATGATTTTGGAAAGTCATTAAAATAGGCCTCTGTGGCGGCAATGACTTCGTCATTTGATCCAAATCGCTTGCCACCGACTCTGGACGAATGAGCCGGGGCGTTGTCGTGATGAAACAGTACTTTTTCTTTTTTAAATGGGGTCGTTTGTCCTTCAACACGGCGTCAAATTCATCCAATAAATTGGCATAGTACTGCCCTGTTAATGTTTTTCCCTTTTCTAAATTGTCAATATGTATAATAGTATAGTCAATATGTATGCGAATCCCAATAAACGGTCGCCATGACCTTTCCAGCCGATGGGACGGTTTTTGCTTTCTTTGGAGCAGGTTCACCCGGTAAAATCCACTGCTTCGATTGCTCTTTCATTTCCGGGGTGTAGTGGTGGACCCACGTTTCGTCCACGGTCACGAAACGACGCAGAAACTCTTTCGGGTTACGTTTGAACACGGCCAAACACTGCTCCGAAGTAGTCAGTCGGTTCCGTTTTTGCTCCTCCGTGAGTAAACGCGGCACCCACCTCGCCGATACTTTCTTCATACCCAATTTTTCTTCTAATATGTGTTGTACCCTCTCGATTGAAACGTTTACAGCATCAAGGATTTCTCGAAGTTTAATTCGGCGGTCGGCTAAAACGATATTTTAAATTTTCTTAACCATATCGTCTGTAATCACCTCAACTGGCCGGTCTGGGCGATCCTCATCAAAGACGGTTGTTCTCCCCCCCTTAAACTCGTTATACTAATATCTGACGGTTGTCATAGAAGGAGCACATTCATGGTAAACCGCTTGAATTCTTACTTTTATTTCATCACATGTTTTTCCTTCCAAAAATAAGAATCTAATTACAGACCGATACTGTTCTCAATTTTAAGTTCACGCCTTCACTGAATCGTTGTCAAATGAGAAAAAAAAACAAAAGAATGATATTTTTTTTTAATTTTCCCGCCTCTGAAAAATGGCTTAAAAAGGTAGTATACTTATTTGCGGCCAGTGATATTCATATATTTAGAAAACGGGTACTTATCAAACAGCCCTCGTATAACCTTCTTGTTGGGTTTTTCAACTAACGTCCATGTCTTGTTTTTGGACAATGAGTTGAACTCATCTTGCATAGCGGACAGCCAGCTTGCTCTATCTTCAGTTTTGATAGCTTCAGCAAAACTTTGGGGCTCATCTGGTTCACTTGTTATAACAGCATTACAATCAAAATTGTTTTGATTTATCTTAGCCAGCCTGTTTCGAAGAGGGTACCGTTCTTCGGGCTCTATCACTGTCCGTTCGGTTACATCTTCTTCATCAGAAACATCCTCGGCGCTAAGAAAGTCTGAAGTATTGTGAACCTGATCTGTTACTGCCTCCAAGTCATTAGCTTCTACTTCGTTTGCGACTGAGTTCATTTGACTGCTCTCTTGAAAAGTCGAAGCAATTGACGACATCTGATTCTGCTCCCGCCTATGAACCAAATCGAAAATGGAATCACTGTGGTCAACCGAAGGAACTGATTGTGTGGTTTTAGCCTTTAAATCAGTAAAACAATCTTCGAAAACACTACATCTCGTCCTTTTATTAACCTTCTTGGACAACTTGATTCGCGAAACAAATAACTTTGTCGGTCGTCTGAGTATCCGACAAAAATATATTGCGCGGCTTTTGGATCCAACTTCTTCCTCAAAGGATCTGGAATCTTCACCATCGCGCGACAGCCAAAAACTTTTAAATGAGTCAGGTTTGGTTTTTGGTCGTGCCAAAGTTCTTATGGCGTCTTCCCGTCGAAAGCTCGATACGGACATCTGTTCTTTAAGAACACAGCAGCTTCCACAGCATCTTGCCAATAACCTTTTGAAAGAGAACTGTCTGAAAGCATACAACGAGCCTTTTCTACTATGGATTTAAATGTTCTTTCAGAAATTCCATTCTGTTGTGAATTATAGGGAACTGTGGTTTGATGCCTAATGCCTTCTTTGCCTAAGTATTGAGTAAACTCTCTATTTACATACTCAGTTCCACTATCGGTTCGTAAACTTTTAATTTTCAAACCAGTTTGTCTCTCGACCATCGACTTAAACATGCAAAACCTGCTAAAAACCTCACTCTTAGATGATATTAAGTATATAAAAATCATGCGACTAAAATCATGTATAAAAGCTAAAGCGTATTTATTACCTTGAAAATAATTTTCAGACATTGGACCACCGAATGTATGAGTTCTAATTTAGTAGTCTTTTTGTGCGATACTGAATTAAAAGGTTTTTTAGCCTGCTTACCTTCTATGCACGCGAAGCATGGGTCTTTATCAACTTCAGTGTACACTACGCCTAGATTATCCTTTTTAAGTTTGTCTAATCCTATACGGCATAAGTGACCAAGTCGTTTGTGCCACAAACGAAAACTTGTAACGTCACTGTGTATTTCGAACGCTGATAAGGGTGTTGGTGGACTAACTGTACAATCCAGCGAATACAATCCACCACAACAGGACCCGTGTAAAACTGCATCACCTGTACAAGTATAATTTTCAGAATAAAAAAATGTACAACCTTTCGCATCAAAAACAACACTAAATCCATTCTCAGTAGCTTTCTTAACAGAAATTAAATTAGTACTTAAGTTTGGAACAAACACTACATTTGATATGTTCGTAATTTTACAGTCACTTTCCGTTTTAAAGTTTCTTACAATAGGTACATTACCTATTCCCGCACTTGACAATATGTCTCCGTTGGCTATCTTGATCTGGCCAGTTGAAAATTCTCTAAAATTTACTAACCAATCGGATCTACCAGACATATGGGCGCTGGCTCCTGAATCGACATACCATTTGTCAGACTCAAGCTGTATCTGAACTGGAACTTTCATCAATAACAATTGATCTTGAAAATTCTGTTAAAAGTTTTGTCTTGACAAACTCACTTGTAACGATACTCGTAGAGTTCTCTAGTGCCATAATCAGGGGATCAAAGCGCGGCGTTAAACCGCCTAAAAGAATGGCTGCGACATAAGCATCTTCTATGTTTTTGCCTATGTCAGCCAGGTCTTGGACAGTGGACATCACGGCATCTATATACAACTCTGTATTATCAAAATCAGTTAGAGTGTACCTGTAGAGCTTGCGTTCCAGGGCTAGACGACGACCCATGGACTTATTTTCGTAAGCCGCCGCTAATGCGTCCCACGCCTCTTTTGCCGATCTGCTATTTCGAACGTGTGTGATTGCCGGTCCGTCTAAAGCTAAGCAAATCTTTGCTAAAGCAATCTCGTCATCCCTTTCCTTTTTATCGGGAGTCGAGTCTTCTCCTGAACAGCCTGTAATGCTGTTCCACAGACCTTCATGTAATAGGTAAATCCTCATCTTAAACTTCCATATAGGATAATCTAGCCTACCTTTTAAAAGTATTCCAGCAAGGGAACGAAGATTCGATTCTTCATCTGACATTTCGAAATTTCACAAAATTATTTAGACTTCACTCACAACACTCTTACACTCTTATAATCCACTTTTAAAATAGTTTATTCGTGCTGATAACGTGTTGAAATAGCTAGTAAATAATAAAAAAGACGTTGTGAGATATTTTAATGAAGTGACAAAGGATGTCGTTCTATGTACAAACACAAATAAATTCAAATATTGACATTGATAATTTGTATGTACAAAACAGTACAAACTGCAACAGTAAGTGTACTTATTACAACTATTCGCCATAAGAAAAAGAAAAACAAAAATAAATGTACTAAATTAAGTAGCGGCTTATACAAGACACCTGATGATACTTCAGATCAATATATATCTCGTAGTTTTTGAATAAAATTACTGTGACATACGGACGGACGGACGGGCCGAAAGAATAAGGGTTCTGTTTTTGCCATTTTGGCTACGAAACCCTAAAAAGAAAAGTTTATACCTACCAGATAGAATATATTAGGTTTTGAAAGCGTTTAAGCAGAAAGCGTTTTAGAATGTTTTTAATAAGTTGTATGTGTGTTATAGGATTAACTTTTATTTAAGAAGAGTGAAGAGTTTTCTTATTATGCACTAGTTGGCGGGGACTTTTTGAACGCAGGCAAGCAACCAAATATGCAAAGCAAGCAAGAAGATATGAAAACAAGGCATGCAAGCAATTATGCAAGAAAGTATGCAAGCAAGCATGCAAGCAATCATGCCAGCCAGCTTGTAAGCAATCATGTAAGCGAACATGTAAGCCAGCAAGCAATCATGCAGGGTAACATGCATGCAAGTAAGCATGAAGGGAAACGTGCATGCAAGCAAGCAAGAGGAGTCAAATAGGGTAGGCTCATGCTCGTACATCCCAATTTTAACACCCGAGCAAAATCTGTTATTTGATTGTCCTACAGGAACCCAACTTATTTTACGTAAGTTTCATCGTTTAATACCTAACCCAAATTTATGGTCATATGTTACGTAAAATGTGGTCATAAGAATGCAAAATCCAGCTTTCCTTGAATTTAATGTAGCGCTCAAAGCATACTACAATGTCCCACAGTTCAACCGTACATACCGGATATTAACTTCACTGAGACTCGGCGGGATTTAAAGGGATAGCCAAAATTTTAATTTCCACGCAAAACATGTGACTGAGCTTTTTATCAGTGCCCTTGGTAATTTTGTCTTGTTACCCTACTGCCCAAAGAGGGATATGTTTTTCGAGCGTATGTACGTATGTATGTATATAAAATTCTTTGGCATGCTCTACAGCCTAACAGGACTGTGTCTCACTAACATGTATTGACTAACCCTGTTATTCATAAACCTATATTAACTAAAATGCCGTTAAAGTTCGTTTGGCCTTTTTTGTCACATTGACATTTCCGCTAGTAAGAAGAAGACAAAACCTATTTTAGCTAACAGAGGCGACGTTTATGAATAAGGGCATAACTTTCTAATTAATAAGACGCGTAATTTTTACTGATAAGAAAAGTACCTAAGTACTAAAATAATGACATTGGTGACTTATCTGTATATATAAAATTCTAAACTGACTGACTGACTCACTGTTGATATATCAACGCACAGCCGAAACCACTGGACCTAGAGACTTGAAATTTTGCACATAGAAACCTTATACAATGTAGGCACCCACTAAGTAAGGATTTTTGGAAATTCCCACGGGAACGGGAGAAAAGGGGACTTATATATTCGATTTCGAGTGACCCTATCTCAGTAACTCTTCAAATTTGACATAGAAGTAGTTGATTATAATAGTAAAAAACAGCTTTAAGGATTTTCGGAAATTCCCACGGGAACGGGAAAAAACGGGATTTATATATTAAGTTCAACGAAATCCTATGAACTATAATTACTAGACTCTTCAAATTTGGCATAGAAGTAGGTGATTATAATAGTAAAAAACTGTTTAAAGTATTTGCGGAAATTCCCACGGGAACGGGAAAAAACGGGATTTATATATTCAGTTTAACGAAATCCTATATGAACTGTAATTACTAGACTCTTCAAATTTGGCATAGAAGTAGGTGATCATAATAGTAAAAACCGTTTCAAGGATTTTATGAAATTCCCACGGGAACGGGAAAAAAACGGGATTTTTCGTTTTACTGGCCGTAGAAAGCTGAAATTCGGTATGTAAGTTGCTTATGGAGTGTTAACGTTTACTATTCGATTTTGCGTGACGCAGGATTCGAAAAGCCGTGCTCGATCCTCTGGTTGTAGAAAGTTGAAATTCGGCATGCAGGTTGCTTGGGGAGTGTAGAGGAGCATTGAGAGAGCTCTTTCCAAAATTCCAACAGGAATTCGTTTTACTGGTAGTAGACCGTCACAACGAGCTCTTTTATATGATATGTCACACGGTATAGTTAGCTTGCTTGCATCTTGCTTGCATGTTTGCTTGCTTGATATCTTGATTTTTTGAAATACTCATGGTACACGCGAGCGAAGCCGCGGGCAAAAGCTAGTCATTTTATAATTTTCCTTCATAATTTTGTTAACGGTGTATAAGGACATACATTTTCCTCCATTTCATGCTTAAACGCAACTTTATTTCACCTTATAGTGTTGTTCTTGTCTTACTGATATAATATATATATATATATATATATATATATATAGAAACAGCAACATACAACCCTTGTCACTGTCGGCTGGCGTTATATCAAATGTTACTTTTCGTCTACAACAAACTTAAGGTAGGTATTATGTAAGCTTATGGGTAAAAGTGGCAGCTTATCAACACTGGACACTTCTATTTTTAAGTAGTTATCACAATCTTACGATTATTTTACTTTTACTTTTGTTGATATCGTCGTGTTAAGAGGAATTTTAATATTTTTTTATGGAATCTTAGCATTTTATTAAGTATAACATCAACTGTAGGATTCTTTATCATTTTTCATTTTAAATGACCATTTATAGTTGGGTCGGAAACATTCTCATTAAGTATTTTTGTTTATAGTTCACATGACTAAAAAGCTTTCAGTAAAACTAAATTATTTAAAAACAACACCCAACTGCAAATACAATTTACTAATAAACATATTATCCTCCTTTGTGTGGTAAAAAGTTGGGTAAAAAGAGAAAAACTAGCCTATTGTAAGTAGGTACTTTATTATTATTACAGTACATAAATATCATGAGTGCAGGCGGGGGCAAACAAAAATAAGAAACAAAACAGCTTTAACATAACGTTGGATATTGGTTTGTCCCCGGCAGCACTTCTTATAATATTCAAGTATTGTATAAAGTACTTATAATGATCTAGTTTTTCTCTTTCTAGTTAATTGTTTTTGCAGTCGAGTTTCTTGTTTTTAATTACCATTTTGATACGGAACCCTAAAAAGTATGCTTCATCCATATTTGAAAGTTGATTGTTTCTGGTTATTACTTAAGTCTTCTTTTAGCAAGGGCTTCAAAATCGGTAATGGCCGAAAAGATGCGGTTTATTCGTCTAGTTGCTTAAAGATTCATGCTCTTTTAAAAAGAAAAACTGCAGAAAATATACCTACCTATTAATACGCATATTTTTAGTTGGCATATTAGTAGATTTATTTAATACTTAAGTCTAGGTGTACCTACTTTGAAGAGTTTTTCATCTTTTAACATTAGGGGCAAGTGCTCAACTTGTAGACACTTTCTAATTTTTTGACTGATTTAAATAGGTAATTTAAAAAAAAACTGTCAGTCAGTATTACATTAAAACTATTTATTTTTATAAAATGTATAATAAACAGTCTTTCATAATCATCGCTTTGTTTTCAGTTAGCTACCTTAAAATTAAAGTTAGAGCATTTAAAAAAAAAATGCTCACTTTTAACCCCCGACGAAAAAAAGGGGTGTTATAAGTTTGACCTATGTATCTATGTATCTGTGTGTCTGTGTATCTGTCTGTGGCATCGTAGCTCGCAAGCAGATTGATCGATTTCGATGTGGTTTTTTTATTCGAAAGCTAGTTTAATCCAGATGGTTCTTAGCTAAGTTTCATTAAAATCGGTTGACCCGTTTTTGAAATATTGAACTTTGAAATGACAATGTCGGGGGTTTTTCAACTTTTTTAAGTTGGTTAGGTTATGTCCATACATAACTACAGTTTGTACCTGTGGACGGCAAAAATATCCCTGTGGAAGGCAACGTACAAAAATAAATGATACTAATTAAAAAAATATTCAAAACGAAAATCTTAATAAACTTACTAAAGAATAATGTCAAAATTTTTGGTATACAGTCAGCATCTTCTATTTTTTTTTTAACTTTAAGCATTCCAGTATTCTCGGTATAAATTTTCAGAAAAACTATCTGAGTCATCACTTAACACATACATACCACTTACAAATAAAACTAGATTCATCATCGGAATCCACGTAGAACTTATGCATTGTCCTTCTATTTCATCAAATACCTTCACTAATGTCACTTTTTTAAAGTTCTAAGCAGTTATTCGACATTTTCATTTTGACGTAATTTCTGATACTTAACTATAGTTGACTTAAGGTATGTTGAATTACTCTGCAGTTTTTACTACTAAAGATCCATTATTGACTTTCTTGATGGCCACAGTTAGAGTTTTGGGGTATTTTTTTTCTTGCTTTTGGCCGGTTTTACTAGGAGGCACTAAAATAAAATACAAAAATAAACATAATTTTGCTGTCCACAGGTAAACAGTTCATAGGTGCGGAAATGAAGTAGTCGACAGGTACAAATTCGACACTTCAAAATTCAAAATGATGTCAGTCCGTTAATATTTGGCGGAGAACTGCAAAAACTTGATCAATTAACAACCACATCATGAAAGCGATGAAGCAATCACAACGATATTCACAGCATGCACAAAACTTGACAAAAACACACTCAAAATACGTATAAAAATTCAGTTTTAGTGACGAAAACTTTCCGCAGCCACAAACGACACTAAACTTGTTCTGACAGATAAGAAAATGGCGGCTAATTAATGATGCCATATGAGAAAAATACTATTCGGGTGCGTTCATGATATCAGTCTATGGTTTGTAGTTTTTAGGGTTCCGTACCTCAAAAGGAAAAAACGGAACCCTCATAGGACTTTGTTGTCCGTCTATCTGTCTGTCTGTCAAGACCCTTTTTCTCTGGAACGCGTGGAGGTAGCATGCTGAAATTAGTATCAAATACTCACGCCTGCGGTCCCTTGAAGCTGTGAAAAAATCAACCTTCTGAGTCAACGCAATCAAAAGATACAGTAATTAAAAAGGCTATTTCCATACAAATTGCCGATTTCCTAAAACCTAAAGGGTACTTCCAGATGTCCTAGAAACTTGAATTTTGGTATGAAGGTAGCTCTTATAGCACAACCATACCGAAAAGTCTCGAAACATAAATTTTTATGTCTGTCTGTAGATTTCGCAGACCAATATAAGTTGACTGCTTACATTTTGCTTAGGAGCAGGGCTCTGCTAACACTGGACTTCTTAAAACACTGGGGAAAAGCGTTAAAATCTTTCTACGGAACCCTCGTGCGCGAGTCCGACTCGCACTTGGCCGGTTTTTTATTACCGATGGTGTCCACAGGTACAACACTTACCCCTACCTACTTAAGAAAAATGTTAATAGAAAAACTGTGCCGTTTAAATAAAATTTGGAATTTCTTTAATAATTTGTGAAATCCATTTCCATTACCTATTTTATTGTTCACTTAGATCGGTTTCACTAGTTCATGAAACCTTAATTTTCATTTATGCACAGCATTTGTACTTAGCATATTACATACTAGCTTTTGCCCGCGACTTCGTACGCGTAAACAATAACGTAAGTACCTAATACAAATACTGGTTTTTTAACGGAAGATGGTGATGTTGCTGTGTTTTGCCTGTGAACCCAATGGAACTTCCTACCTACTTAATTAAATGTTGAAAACTACTATACACCATTAACATTCTACATACAGTTCTTGTCTGACATGACTACCTACTTTTGCATAAATTCCCCGGGGATAGAAATAAGTAAATTATACATTTAGACCCATTAAAAAATCTTTCACAAATAGAAAGCTACACTGTTTCTGATTGACATTAGGCTACTTTATTCCAAAAAGTGTATAAAGTTCCCGCGGGATAGACCTACATATTTGAAAAATTCTTAAATGACAATCAGAGACTGTAGCTTCGTATTAGTGTTTTTTTTAAAATCAGTCCCGAAATTGAATTCACTTATTTCCATCCTACGGGAATTTCGCATGTTAACTAGATCGATTTAATAAAAAAACTTTCACTAATAGAAAGCTACCAGTTCTTGACTGATATTGGCTACCTATTTTTCCTCGGGAAAATGCAAAACTCCCTGGGGATAAAAATAAGTGAATTTTTCGACCGATCAAAAATATCTTTTCGCTAATTGAAAGTTAACTACACTGTTTATTCTGATTGACATAGGCTACTTCTATCTCGAAGTTGAATTCACTTATTTCTATTCCGCGGGAATTTTGCATTTTCCCGGAGAAAAAGTAGCCTATGTCAATCAGGGATAGTGTAATTTTCTATTGGTGAAAGTTTCAGACCCCTCTACAAAAAAAGAAAGAAACGAAGTTTAGGTAATTCCCTATCCCGTGGGAATTTCGAAAGATCCTTAAGAAATATATCTGTTAAACTTTCAAGTCTCTATATCCGCTAGTCAGTTATTATGAAAATAATACTATTAGGTCTTTATCCCGTGGAAATTTCGGAAAATCATGAAGACTGTTTTAGCTGTTATTGTTACCTACTTGAATGCCAAAATTGAAATATCTGATAATTATAGTTACGGAGATAGAGTCACTTTGATTTGAAAATATAAATCCCATTTATTCTCTATCCCGTGGGAATTTCGAAAAATCCTTCCTTAGTACACCATAGACCTCTATGATACTCTAGGTACATGTATGCCAAATTTCAAGTCTCTAGCACCAGCAGTAAATTTCCTTTATTGGGGATCATAATTCCTAATCCTATATATTGTGTTTAATATTGTATTAAATGTACGTACCAGTTTTCTTTCTAGTGAGACAATAACCATCTTCCAAATCTGAAAGAATGAACTTTCTCTATATTCCATACTCTCTTGAAAATCTTGAAATACGATTTGCATACCACAACTCTCAAATAGTCCGGTTCATCATCTATACTCAAATGGTTACATTCGTAAAATCACAAGAAAATAAATTTTCGATCAAAGTAACTAATCAAACAATCAAAGTACGAGCCTAGCAATTGCTATTCTAGCCGTGGCAGATATAGATTTTTTCTCAAACATTAAGAAGAAATAAGGAATTTCTAATTATTAATTAACTCTTATAATACAGCGAGCCAAAACTGAAGTTTTTGTTACTATAATTGTGGCAGTGTCTTATATAATATTTATTGCAAAATATAACAATATCTGAGTCATTATTAATATATTCTACTTAATTGAATACTCAATAACTAACTTAATTCATTGATTTCCTTACCCCTATTTTATAATAATTTCACAAAGACTAAAAATTTTCCATTGAAATTTATACTAAGTTTGCTTTAGTTAATAGTTAGTTGTCCTCTTATTTTCATCATGGTGGACTCCAATATAACAAATGATCACGATTTTATAACTAAAAGCTATTAAATTAATATCATTTACGTAGCTTTAAATAAATCGAAACTTAGTACGTTATTGTTATTGACATAGTCCCGCCGGTTTTTTTAAATTAAAAAGTGTATTTTTCTTTTTAATACTAGCGAGCTATTTAAGACATTGATAAAAATGATAAATTTCGAATAGAACGCCTGCATACAGCCACCGATTTGGCTGAATGAGACATGTCACTCAATGTGTCCATGGTCTATAATGAAAAAAAAAACAATCGTGTGACAGTCATGACAGCTGAATCAGCTGTGATGTCTATGGTCAGTTTCAATTATGAAAAAATATGTACTTAAGTAAGTTTAAACAATAATCAAGGTAAAAAACATGAAATAAAACGGGATAAAAAGTATCCTATGTATTATTCCAGGTTGTAAACTATTACCATGTCAAATTTCATTCCAATCTGTCCAGTGGTTTTTGCGTGATGCCTCCACAAACAAACATACAAACAGATAAACAGATAAACAGACAAACAGACATACAGACAAAAAATTCAAAAAAATCAGTTTTGTGTTCTATTAATTATTCCACGCGACCCAATTTTTTTTTTGCATATCTTCAATGTACAGACGCGCCGGGTCTACGATTTTATTATACGAGTATGTATAGATTATATAGTGACGAGTTAGTGAAATGCGGGTGGTGTGGTCCTCCCTATGCAGCATTTCGGCCCAGTTTTAGTTTTAGTTTAGGTATTAAGAGCAATTTTAACATCTTCTCAGTTTAAATATGACATGTTTGGTAAGAGCACTCAATACATTTTCTGTATGGGTATTAAACAATAGGGACGAATTTTTATATTTCTACACATTTTATAAGATCGGTATCTTTTCTAAACCGTAGTTTCCTACAATAAATTTTAAATTTCAATAAGTACAAAATAATATTAAGATTACGAAGTATGAGCCGGCAATCAACTAAAGTCTACCAATTTAAATATTCCTCACAGGGGCCACATCTCCTTCATTACCTATCCTGCTAGACCTTTTTCATTGAATCATAAACATCTGACTCGAACTAGCCCATCATCGTATTGATAGATTTCTCCTTTTTTTCGGTTTGGTTTTTATATAAGAGGGAAATGAGCTGGCGGATCACCTGATAGAAAGCAATCACCGCCGCCTATGGGCGAGAGGAGTTACAGGTGCGTTGCCAGCCCTTTAAGGAATAGGTAGGTATACTCGTTTCTTAAATATCCATAAATCGTATCGCTACGGGAATGTTGCCGCAAGAAGCTGATTTCATAATTATCTTCGCCGTGCGAGGGAAAAAGTTCCGCTTAAAGCGGACAGTGATAGACTGCCAACTGTCAAGGTGGTGAGGATGGAAGGGTTTGCGTAGTACGGTAGTGGAAATTATCCGCAGGCAACAATCCAAACAGTTCGTTAGATACTTCCCATAATATATAAGGGTAAAATATGCATAGATGCCACATCCCTCTGCATGGCCAAAAGATAGAACTGTCGAGAGACTACCTGATCAGCGACAAATCAGGCAGCTCAAAATGCAAGCAGGTCAAATGGAAGGATTTGATACTTAAGTAGGTGTCCCGGCCCAGGGATAGGAACAGTACTCCATTATGCGGCCTAACCCGCGCCTTATAGAGCTGTAGGCTACGGGCTGGCGAGAAGTACAGTCCCGCTCCATTGAAAATCCCCAATTTTTTAAAGCTAATTTAGCTTTACATTCTAAAATAATACTACATTACTGAAAATCACTTGAAATGTCGACTCCCAGGATACCAATTCTAGGTTCTAGCTTCCTTCGAAACGGAAGTTAAACTTTAACAGCATTAATTACTAGAAAAAATAAATAACGATGATATTTAAATGAAATGTTCTTGATCTCCATTAAATTATTATTAACGTATCCAAGTAGCCTTATCATTTTTGTGGATCCGTGTGCGTCAGATTCAGACCCGGTTGTATCAAATTATTGTTTGACTTGTTGTTGCCTAAATATTTATTTTTTACGACATTATAAACATATTTTATATTTCTAGTGTAATTAAAATTGGGCTATTAAAAATAAAACAATACTTGTATTTGATTTCATTTTATTAATTAATTTTAAGTCTGTATCTCAGTAAGTTACTTTATTAATATGAAGTCTTTGTACAGACTAAGTTCGATATTGTAAGTATGTATTAATTAAAAGGGTACATGGAGTAATTTCAGACTGCAGGATAAATCGAAATGTCTAATTACAATGTCAACCTGATAATAATACAGCAGTAGATAACAAGGTGAATTAAGAAACATAGTTGGCTCCGATAATTCGAATTTACCTCATAGTCTGGAATTACCTCAATGCAAACTAATTCCACTGTTTGTAAAAACAAACACTGTTAAAATGGTTCTAAAAAGTTATTTTACCAGTTACCCCTCGAACAAATAATTACCTTATTGAAAAAAAAAACCGTTTTTCAGACAAATAAATAGTTGAATACGAATCAAAAGCAATTCCTACATTAAAGCTATATTGAGATCTATTTAAAAAAATTAAAACCTAGATCGACATGAGCGATGGTAATATTTATAAAGGTAAATTAACTACACGTCAGAAGATTATGATGATATACATTAATGTAAGCACACAGAGATATAATCTAGAAATATTATAATATCGCCGCTCCAGTCGAATAATACTACGTTTATGTGGCGTGGCAAAATTCATCGTTACACCATTTATGCCCAAGTTTTTAATTTAATTGTGATGAAAATAAAGGTTCTTAATTTATTGGGTAACCTTCAAAATTACATCCCACCAAAAACGTTTCATGTAAAAAAAAAGTTGGCTGCCTGAACTCGCACATTATTTGACAGTTAAAAAGTGATGAAATTTCCAGAAGAACCAGCAGTAGCCCTGACTTTACAAACTCGACATCTTGATCAAAACGCATGGCTTGGGCATTTAATGTTCGTGGAACTATTAGGTGACATCATATTTATTTATGTCCTTAGTGAATAATTATTGCTCAAATGATTCCTATGTCATGATAGGGTAACGCCACCAGTGGTTAGCCGGAATCCTGTTGTCAGCTTTCGACGACGTTTATTGTTGGCAAACAGTGCTATTTTTGAAAATAATAAATCTGTCACCAAGAAGGATAAAAGTAGTTTACTTTCATTCTCCTCGCTATCACTATCACACACCCCTAAAAAATGAGGCATAGACTCCTCAATGGTCATGACATCGCGTGATCGGCGCAGGGAACAATCTAGGAGGGAAGAGCAACGAGTTATCGGAGGCAATGTCCTCCGTCAGGGCCTTTTGTCCACCATTTTTTTTGTTTAGAACAGTGGTGTGAAATCTGGAGACAAAACAATGTATTTTTGGTAACAATTCAAAGAATGGCTCGTAAGTTAAATTTACCGCACTAGTGCGATTTATTTTACAGTTTTTTTTTTATTATCAGAAGTCCAATTTAAAAGTAAAAAAGAGTGAGTTTTGAACTCCTAAAATACAAAAATATCGATTTATACGTTGAAAAATTTATAAATATAGAAAGCTAACAGTAAATTAGCAAAATTGACTGTAATAAATAATTAACTGTAGTTACTTAATCACTGTTGATGGTTACAGGTGCAAGAGTACACAATTAAGAGGTCTTAAACTTCATAAGAGTGAATAACATAGGCTTTCGCCTCGTTTCATAATAGGATCACACGAGTGTTTTAAGGCCTAATTATGTGTATTTGCATACATTACTTTATCTACACACATATTATAAGTACTCTAAGATGGGTTCAGAAGCCGAAGGCATAATGAACCCATACCAGTCACGAATTTGACTGTTGCTTTTATCATAGACAAACATACCGAGCTAACGTTTCATAGATGTTTTTTATTGTCAATTATGTTGGTTTCTGAAGATGTTTGTTTGTCGGGCTATACTCGACTGACATACGTGAGTGATCCGTTTCTCACGTAGTTTCATGTTAAAAGATGTTTCAAATTTGAAATTCTTAATGACATTGAATTCGATACCGAAAAGTCATTACGACATCGAATTCGATGTGGTAATGACATTTCATTACTGCTGGTGGCGGCTGGGTGGCCGTCGGCGGCGAGCAGTCAACGGCATGCTGAAATGCGGGTCATTTTCTACGGTTTCTGAACGCACTATAGAGGATTTATGATATGTATTTTGATATAGTAGCTTATGCAACTGCTACATAATGAGGGTCCTTAAAACACGAGTGTGTTTTTATGAAACGTGGCGAAGCTCACATGAGTGTTTTAAGGCCTAATTAATTATGTGGAGTTGCATACATTACTTTATTTACACACATATTATAAATACTGTAAGATGGGTTCAGAAGCCGAAGGCACATATCATACCCATACCTGACACGAATTTGACTGTTTTTTTTAAATCATAGACAAACATACCGAGCGGACGTTTCGTAAACGGTTTTTTTTTTATTGTAAAAAAAAAATCACATTATTATTTATACATGTAGGACTGAACTCGACTTATATACGTGAGTGATCCGTTTTATTTTACTATGATTGTAAATAACGTTGGTTTTCAAATTTCAAACATCGAATTCGATATCGAAAACTCATTACGATATCGAATTCGATGTCGTAATGACTATTACTTTACTGGAGGTGGTGGTGGTGGTGGTGGTGCTGGGGCTGGCGCTGTCGGCGAGAAGGCGACGGCGTACTGAAATGCTGGTAATTTTCTACGGTTTCTGAACCCATTATAGAGGACTTATGATATGTGTGTAGATAACAGGCTTTTTATGCAGTGATTCGCGGGGACCGACGAATTAGTAAAGTCAAAAATACTCAACATGGCGAGGGGACGTAGAAAAAGTTGTTGGCCTTTACCCGCTTTACCTAATAATTCGGGAAACTGAAAATGTGAAAAAAAAGTGATTAAAAGCAAACCAGATTGTTCGATATTTTTTACTCTGGAGGTTGTTACTGATTTTCGATCCAATATTTTTCTTCAAAAATTTGTATAATTGTGTAAATTTTGCAGAAAATATTATTATTCTACAGGAGCGGCGATAAACATATTAATATTCGTTTTAATACTGTTTCTAGAATAGCATGAACTACTGATTTAGCTGGTTTTAATAATAATCGAGTAAGTACTTATTTAAAAAGGAACTCGTAACCTAGATGCGGAGACATAATTTGCAACGCAAATTTTTTTTTTGCGTTACAAATTCATTTACGAGCAATAAAAACAAACGTAGTCGATTGCTTTAACTTAGGAAGACATAATTTTATACTTAAAATATTTTCATTTGATGTTACTTGTACTTGAAAAATGAGCCGAAAAATAGTAGGTAGCATGAAAGAAATTTTACGCTGAATTTTGATGCTCACAGAAAATAAAGACATAATGTGAATAAAAACCTGATAGCGGGTAACTGTTTTGATGACCGTTTTGGCGACCTCAATTTGATGCTCCGTACATCTGCATGGTGTATGTGGGGGTGTAGGTACCTACCTACCCGCGCTGCGCCGCGCCGACCGCCGGCGCCGCCTCACCCGCGCCGGCAGCCGCTCGCCGATAACCGTCAATCGATTAAGAATAACACCTAACTTAAAATATTAACAAATCCGTTTACACTTAACTCTAGTGTAATGATTTCAGTCACCAGTTCTGTTTAAAATAGAGCCTTGGGGTAATAAATAACTAGGTACCTGGTACAGAACAGGGATCCTCTTAAGACTATTTACATATTTACACACACTATTGGTCCGTCTATGTCCGAAATAAAAGTATTAAATTAGTTATGAACTTTAGAAACAAATTTAACTCTGTCTGTTTTATCGTAAACATTAAGTATTAATACTATTCCGATCACATAGATAGGTAGCTAATTAATTCGACTATTTATCTCTGTTTAAAATCGAATTAACCAACGACATTATTGACTGTAAGTTGATACTTAATTACAGTATGCTACGGTAAAGTTTGGATAGGGCTTTGCATTCTTTTTCCGAGTGCAAACAATTTTATTGGCCTAAGGTATTGAGATTGAAGTGCCGTTATCGTCTCTACTGATCGATCTAAGTAAAGTAAGTATATCCTTACGCGATGGTTTCATTAACAAACCATGAAAGTGATGTGATAAAAAATTAGATCACCATGATGAATCTGAAGGTCCTTTGATGTCAGTTGTATTGTGCGTACAAATGGCGGATCTTAGTTAATATTTAATGGCTATAGTTTACCGATGGTGCTTATGATTGAGATTGTCATTTTGACATGTTGTAATGTACAAAACTAAACTAAACCGAGAAGATTAATATAGGATTCATTAATACCTGCTGCTTTAGATATTAACCTTTAGCTATTAGCTATGTTTAATTCACGCTTATTACGCGTATCGCTCGACATGGTCCGCAGTGTTGATGGTTTTAATATGAAAATGTTTACTGTTTTCAAGCGTTAACAAACCGGAATATTAATAAACAAAGTCTACCCTTGCAACTATGTATACGCAATTAATTATTGAATATCTGAATTTCATTTAAGAGTCTTAACAAACTAACGATTTGCGAATGAGTGCTTCATATTAATATCAATAACTCGCTAGCAAATCGCCAGTGTGATAAGGCTGTAAGGGGATAGATGTATATAGAACAACTCATTTTCAGCATAAAGGTCACGTGGTACCCCCTGTCCGAAAATGATTAGTTTCTGAGATAGTGAGATTTAAAAAACCCGTTTCAGCCAATAAAAAATCGTTAAAAATACTGAGGACTTTTTCCATATTTTTTACGCATTCTGATTGTCAACAACTTACACTTAGGTGCAAAGCAGAAAAAACGAAATCTAACTTTTATATTATTATAATATATTATATCAGAAATAGTTACCACATGACCTTTTTAGCTTTAATCGAGTTGTACTATGCAATTGCTACATAATGTGGGTTTTAAGGCCTAATTATGTGGAGTTGCATACATTACTTTATCTACACACATATTATAAGTACTCTAAGATGGGTTCAGAAGCCGAAGGCATATCATACCCATACCTGTCACAAATTTGACTGTTTTTTTTTAATCATAGACAATCGTACCGAGCTGACGTTTCGTAGACTGTTCTTTTTTTTGGAAATTATCACATTATTATTTATACTTGTATCGGACTGAACTCGACTTATATACGTGAGTGATCCGTTTTATTTCACTATGATTGTAAAATACGTTGGTTTTCAATTTTGAAACTCTTAACGACATCGAATTCGATATCGAAAAATCATTACGACACCGAATTCGATGTCGTAATGACTTTTACTTAACCGTTTCCGGCGGCTGGCGGGGGCTGACGGCGAGCAATCGGCGGAATGCTGAAATGCTGGTCATTATAGAGGACTTTATGATATGTGTGTAGGTAAAACCACTTACATCCCCTTAAAAGGAATGTATACAATAACCAATCACTCTGTATGTATTGCATATCTATGTATTTAGCTAGAAGTGTGAAAAATTACACTTCTGCAGTATTAAAAAAACCACGTCTAGAAAAATTTGGTTCCACAGCTGATACCCAATTTAGTTCATATAATAAGAAAACTATTACACGACAAGAACTTAATAATTATCGTGACAAATTGATTACAAGATCTACTCAATATTTATTCAGCAATAATTTGTATTGGTGTTTTGTATCATTATACTTTAAATTTAAGTTCGGAATTATTGGAGTACTTATATTTCAGTCAACTATTAAAACTTCGACTCCTACTATTTAATATAGGTATATTCAGTAATCCACAGAACAATATTACATTCTAGATACTTTTAATAATAGACTGAAATTATTAATAGTCCAACACGCCATACGATTAATAATACTAATTTCCTCATTTTTATTTTAAACTAATTATGTAATTAGGATGGATATGCCACTGAGCTGACTTCTATATACACATCAATTGGGTTACTATTTACATGTATGTACATATTCTTTGTCGTAAATTATTTTTTAACGTACACCAGTTTATGGCACGCGTTCACTGTTCTTTTTAGTTTTAGCACTATAAAGTTCAAGAAATTTTATTGATCCAATCACTCAAAAAGTTTTGCCGGGAAGAGATTGTAATTTCTTAAAACGTACATGATATTGATTTTATTTAGATTCGTCGACGACATTTCACTATCAATTCACATTTAATTATGTTTTTTTTTAAGTTACCTTCTATGTTCAAGTGGTACAGAGATAAGTTTTCGGAACTATATGTAATCTGTAACACACTTGAGAAGGTCTGGCTCAAGTCACACTATCTCGTCGTGATGCACCACATCGCTGCAACTCCCGGCCCGTTGCAGTCAGGCGCGCTGGCGTCACACGCGTAATTCTTCCATTGTCACGTTAGACTTGGCGTTCAACTGAGTGTTCTTTTTAGTCAACGTACTAGTGTTGATCATTTGCATTTGATGCGCTGACAGCAACGGCTGATTCTCAGGAAGTTGACCACTAGCTAATGTATTTATATTGCTTTTACCAAGTTTAGGCGGAGGTGGTGCACGAGGAAGTGTTGCCATGCCCGCAACAACGTTATTGCCAGGCAAATCTGCAAACTCAGGGGGTGGTAATTGGTGATGAGAATGGGTATGATGATGACTCAAAATAGTAGCTGGATCATTTTTCAGACTAGTTTGGTAAGTCAAAGCTCCTTCGAGATCCCCACATATATTGTTAGGCATTTGACCATTTTCAACTCGTTTCTTTAAATGCGAGCCATTGGAATGACCGTCCTGACCATTCATTCTTGTTTTATCCCTTTGGTAATAAACACCCGCAAATATAAGGACATTAAGTATCAGCAAAGAACAACCTATAGCTATGGTCACACTTAATGCAGTAGAATACGCAGCAAATCCATCTTCGGGTGGGGAGTTAGTGGGCGAGTCGGATTTGTGAACTTCAGCGCCTCCAACCGTACTTTGCGTAGGAGCATTCATTCCTATTATATTAAAGTTCAAGGGTGATGTTATGTTAATTACGTTTATTATAGGAACCTTGGTGGCGATGCCCGTATCTATTAGAACTAGATCAGTCGTTTTTTTAAGCGGTGGACTATACGTTTTAATTGTAGGCTGTTGTTGAGATGGCTCATCGTTATCTAACTGATGATGAGATGATGGAACATCTTCGCCGCCTGGCCGATGAAGATCAGGTACTAGGTTCAGCCAGAATGACAATCTGGTGACAAAGTAGCACTGTTTACATTGTTTATTTTACAACAATATTCTTACATTTCGAAAAAGCATAATTATAGTCATACGCATGTAGATACACATATACCGAATAACTTACCTATGTGCCCGGTAGTGGTTTTTCAACTTAGACTTTGTATCTACATTGAGATATTTTTTGTGAACAGCTTCGTACGCCGTCCATTCGATATTTTTCATTCTGGCTCTCTCCTGCCTCCCTGCTCGTATTGGATCACTTTCTTGAGCTTCATTAGGATTCCTGAATAATTTAGAAACGGTTCAGCTTGTTATAAAATAAGGACTGTATATTATTTGATCTTCTTATGTAAATTTAAAGTACCCATAATTCAATTCATGTCCTTTCGTCTATTTTTAAGCGATGATTTCTGTAACTACATTCTGAATTCATTTCTTGTACTTGTTTACAAAATTGAGACATAAAATAAAAGTTAGGTATCTTTCTGAAAAAAATAGACTTTCCGTTGCGTACCTTGTAATCTTCTTACTACTTCTAAATACTTTTAGGTGTTGCAGTTGTGTAAAAACCAAATAACTTAACCAATGTTGTATAACAAGATACAGGCAAATTATTAACACTTCCAGTTTTCAGAATAGCTTACCCTGTCTTGGCGAAATTTCCCCAGTACAGCATAACTGATTCTGATAATGCCACTTCAGCCTTAGTGTAATTCCGAGGGAAGTGTGCCAACCCGCCTACTAACGGGGCGCCAAATATGTAAGGTAGTTCTTCGCCGTGAATGCAACCTTGACGCTGCATGAAAGAAAAAAATATATAAATACAGGATTTTAAGATTAATTACACGACGTCACTTAATTACTAAAAATATAACTACACAAACTGACAGCAAATAAATGTATGTCGAGTGTATGTACTTGATGGTGATAGTTGGGTCTGTGTGTCATGTTGTGTTGATTCGTGTAGTTGTTGCATGGAAACATACATTTGTCACACAGACGTAGCAGTTTTTCACGTGTGTTCATGATTATGGACCTCTGAAAAGTAGCGTCTGATTCAATCTATTAATAAATGTAAGCTGACTTTAAACTTTTTTTTTTTAAATAAAATAGCATACAATCTACATTGCCAGAGGTAGACATGGTTCCCAGGAGGCATTTAACGTTACCGCGCTGGATAGCCAGGCTCAGGCGCTGGCTGGAATAGCTGCCTGCCTTCTGGTCTCCTGTCGTTTCAAACAGGCGCTAAGAAATTACCTCGAAAAAGATCTTTTGGCCCTGAGCAGGAATATTTGCGCCGTTTGAGGTTCTCAGCAGTAGAGGCCGCCCCAACCGGTCGAGTGTAAGTTGTGCGACTGTGCGCTGGTCGCATCCTAAACGAAGGTCCTACCCTGCCTCGGGGGAATTAGCGACATCCCGTCGGGCCTCTTGCCGTCGTCACGTACGGTACTATTCGGCTCGAGGATAACCGGCAAGGGCCCTATGAATTTATTATTTAAGGCGGCGTGGCGGGGGGATTGCGGCTCACACAGAGCAGGAGAGGCCGTGATGGCCCAGGGCATCCACGTTTGCACCACAACGATAGCGATAGGGAAGGGAAGTCCAAGTCGCAGGTTTACTGCAACAGTAAGTGTGGTAGGGTTCAGGAGTGTGCCTATGTTGGCTGAAGTTAGGGCTTAGAACCAGAATCCTGAATCTGGCTCGGAAGCGGCTGTGAGGCGGGCGTGCTCAGTTTCGCTTTCGAAATAAAATAATTAATTTTCTTAGCTTTCGACCACAAGCTGCCAGGCTGGTGCATCTCAAAGTCGCTGAGACTTGGATGCTACGTTAAAATCTGAATTATGTCAAGTAGCTTTCCGGGCATCCTTGGCCTCGCCTTTACACTCAGGTGACTGGTAGCCCATGTAAGGTTTAATATTTTATTCATCAGAGCTTGGGTGCTATGGACAAAAGAAAGAAATGCCGAAAGAGCGACTTGTGCGATTTTCATAGTTTCCGTACCGTTTTGGTGGCCTAGCACCAAAACGGTACGGAAGACTGGCTTGGGCGTAAGAAAATATTAGAATTTATAATTTTGTTAATTAATAAGTCGATTGGACTTAGTGAAATAAAAACACATCACGCATAGGTCGAGTTAAGTCTGACATGTTTCGGACTAATTCGTAGTCCTTCCTTTGAGAGCGCACCACCCAGCGGCAGCGAGTCGCACACTACGCGCCGCGGCTCTGCTCGCGTTTTTATTTTACTATGATTGAGTCTCACGGTGGTTTCATGTTAAAAGTAGATTGGACTTGTTTGTTTGCAACGTCTAACAAATAAAGTGATACTAAACAGGGCTGCAGCGTAAGATGACTGTATGTAAAATTTGCTACAAATAAACAGAATACATATGATGATGAAGTGTGTGTGCCATGTTGTTGTTGTTGTCAAATTTGTGTGCATAAATCTCTCTTTCTCTCCTTTCTCTCTCTCCTCAGGAGTTCATTTTGAGTGGTCTGTCAGTATATTCAGTGTATTTTGCGACGTGTTCGTCAATTAGTCGACTTATGGATTCTGGGAATACGGAGGCGCCGAGGAGACGAAGCGAACTTTTGTTCATCAGCTTAATATTCGATTTTAGTGCATTAAATTTAAAAACTATGTCGTTCAGCTTTTGAGAAGGTAAACTGTCGATAGTTAAAATAGACTTCGCACTTGGTAAAATTTAACTCTACCCATTATCATCATAACCTGCTTATTTACATCCCAATGCTGGGCACAAGTCTCCTCTCGCTATGGCAGGGGCATGGGTTATATTTCCCAAGCGGGCTTAGTGCGTATTGGGAACTTCACACACACAATTAAATAGCTTGACAAAAGCTCATGATAAATTACAATTAAAAGGGCTCTTAGGGGGCAAAAATTACGTAAGAAAGTATAAGCAAGGATTTTCTTGGTTTTAAAGTTAGAGAGAATGAAAATTGGATTTAAGAAACTTGCCTAAGGGATTTATGATGGGTCTTCTACTTTTATTTTTATTGGTTGAGGTAACGAAGGAATTTCAATATAATCGATTTCTGCACATACGTAGTTGCGGTAGTACTTATACGTGTACAGGATGATCAATCCAAATGGGTCAGTAGGGAGAAGTCAGAAACTATAAAAGATAAGGAAATCTGTTCTTAGGAGCCATGGCTTCGATTTTAGATTTATTAAAAATGGCATAATTTTTTTTTACTTGCAAGAATACATAATTATCAACAATAACAACGAATGTAAACTTGCAGGATTTATATTTGTTTGCATAGATTTTGACCATTATGTGTATAAATGTATTATGTATGAGTTCAAAAAAATGCATTTTTAATATTAAACTACCGTGGAACTTAATCATAGTGATATAAACGGATCACTCTCGTAGGTACAGACCTACATAAGTCGAGTTTAGCCCGACATATACTGACATCACGTGAGTGATCCGTTCATTTTATTATGATTTGAATGCCATTTTAGGAAATCTAAAATCAACGCCATGGTTCTTAAGAACAGACGAATTCCCTATCTCTACTCCCTTCAAAAAAAACCTTAGAAAAAAAAACGTAAAACAATCCTCTAAAGCCTAAAGTTTTATGGCCTAGGTAGCACTACCAGAAATATGAAGTCGGTGCGGTGCGAGCGAAATATTCTTTGAATGAAGCACCGACGTTAAATCAACATGAAATTGTGGAATAAAAAACCTTACAAAAAAACGTAAAATAATCCTCTAAAGCCTAAAGTTTTATGGCCTAGGTAGCACTACCAGAAATATGAAGTCGGTGCAGTGCGAGCGAAATATTCTTTGAATGAAGCACCGACTTCATATTTGGCCATATATAGGCCATAAAACTTTAGGCTTTAGAGGATTATTTTACGTTTTTTTTCTAAGGTTTTTTATTTCACAATTTCATGTTGATTTAACGTTTTCAGAATTATCGTCCAACTCGTAACCGTTAAGGAGTTGTACCTTCCATCATCAGCTCATCAACATGAGATGATGACTACCAGACGCAAATACTTGAATAGCCTTAGAAAATATACAAAACACATGATACGTGCCTATAAAATTTGAGGGTTGCCCTCGATTTCTCTGGGATCCCATCATCATATCATGACTTGGTGACAATGGGACCACCTCGGGAGTATACCCTTTCAAATAAATAATAAATTTGAAAATCGGTCTACAAATTGACGGAGTACTTAATCGATGTACATATATAATAAAAAAAAACATACGTACAGTGGAACGTAGAACCTCCTCCTTTTTTGAAGTTGGTTAAAAATTATGTGTAACATAGTAATGAATTAAATGAACATAATCATTTCTGTTTTTATGATATTATTGTAGACAGAACATTGTGATATAAACGAAAAAGAGCATTGCTATTTGTAACGAAAAACCCCTTTCATGAGCCATTCCGCACTTTCTATTTGAATAACGTACGTAGGTATGTAGAAAAAACGGTATAGCTCAGGTTTTTAATATCTTTCGAGAGTAAAGTTGAGATCGTTTCTGGTTTCTCCAATATAGCTATGAAAATCGGTTCTCGATTTGTCGATCGTTTCCTTCAATTGCCAATGAATATTTTATGTACTAACACGTATAACTTGATATCGTTTGTAAGGTGTCCGATAGATAGGTTTTGTGAAGATTTTTTTACACCGATTCAATATTCTATTTGATAATTATTTATGATATTTAGTTAGTATCAATAAAATTTGCCAATTGAAGTGAAAATATTACTGTTGTATAAAAACATAAATGATGGAAGCCTGTCAGTCCAGTACAGTTTACTACGACAGTCCACTGCTTAAAATTTTCTACAGCCCTATTGTATCTGTGCATTAAGTATATACCTAAGCGTCTTTGATGTAAGTAGCTTTGAACAAAAGTTTAACAAATTAAGTAATATCGAGCAAGACATCGTTAAAAGTTTGTGAAGAACCATTACTTAAAACATGTTTACCTACCCTCTTTGCAAGTACCTCGTATTCAGATACGATCTCGTTAGTCTCGACATCCTTCAAGACAAATGAGGCCGCTTGAGAGTTTACATCGTGTATTAATAAGAGACCAGGCTTTCCTAACTACATCCTAACCAATTAACCTAGAGCTCCGGCGCCTAGTGAATGTTGATATTCGAAGGGGATTAGTTAAGTGGAGACTGGATAATTAGTTCTCTCAAAATTAAGTTAGCCGATCTCGATGAAAATTGTACGGGAGCGGAAATTGCGTTGGTTAAGTGCAAATGTGTGTGAAGTCATCAGTAGCTTAGCGGGATGGATGTTACATTCAAGCAAAGCATGCTTAAATATATTCACAGATGGCAACTACTGTGAAACAATGGGAATTCGTAGCTAATGGTTATTTGTAAGGCAGTTACGGAAAGTATTTTTTAAAGTGCACATTAATACGAAGAGGCTTAAGTAAAAACATGTCTTATCTATTGCATTAGACTTGCCTGCGGATAATCTCCGTATTTGGTTTGGTAATCAAAAACGTAGAGATAGGAATTGCGGCGCAAAGCAGAATGCGTATCAGCCGTCAGAACTATCGGAGCCACAACCTGGGCATCGCTCAGCGCTTCTAAAGTCTCATCCCTGTAAAGATTAATTTATAAGTAAGTTTTATAAATACCCGTACACAACCTGATTAGTTCTAGGTAGATTTTAAATATTACCTTATATTGATCGGGTGCTGAACAGGTCTTTCCCAATCCGTGTACTCATTTATAATTGTAGCCAAAATCTCAGATAAGTGGTAGCTATAGGTATTTCTAACAAAAGATTTTAAAATTTTCGATCTTCTGTCAGCTTCTATACCGTACTGGACGTCATCGCCACTAAACGCAAAATACGCTTCGGCCTTGGTCACTCCCAGCATGAGGTCGTATCTGAGAAATATATTCAGTTTCAGGTGTTGGTAAAAAAATTACTAAAATTAATCTACTTTTACGTTTTATATTATGAATTGAGAAGTTCACAAACAAAAAAGTAATTATCTTTGATATCTGAAATATCAAAACTAATTAAGTATTCTCAAGTTGCCTCTACAATTCAAAATTATCCTGTTTTACTGTAAAAGACAAGAAAAAGTTCTAAATAAACAAATAAGGTAATAAGCAATGCGGTTTTAAAGTGACCGTAAACAATTTAATGAGTTACCTATACTCCTTGTGTATGTTACTTACTTAGTGAGTTGAGCTATTGCACTCTTCCGCATCAACACAGCATTAATAATGTTGATTGCGTTTTGAGTTTGTTTCCCCACAGGTAGACGCGATTGTCCACCCCAATCATACCCATTTTCTGGGTTTACGAGGAGATCTCCAGTGTCTGTGTTTGTAAGTAAAAAAGGGATAAAATATAAATTTAAATTATAATATTCCTAGGTACAAAATAACGTGGCCGCTTCTAATCACACACAAACTTGAAGCCAATCTAAATAATCGAATATCCTCATCAAAATTCAATCCGTTGTGGGGGATTTTTTGATGAAATAACCTGTGTTAGCTTTTCTTATAAAAGCCGCTTTGTTGAGGAATCAGAAAAAATCGTTGTTGAACGACAGACCAAGCTAACTGAAAGCGTAGGTATACGCTTCGCGGGAGGACGAGATGAGAAAACTTCTCGGGGACAATTTAATAACGCGCCTCGGACGCGCTCTGCTTGGCAACCGGAAGAGCGGTGCCAAAGTGAAAACAACAACCGAGCTATCGCCACGAAATAACTCGGCAGCTACTGGCCTCGCCCGAGTTAGTGCGCTGGGGACGTCATCTTCTTATTTCAACGTAACTTCCTCCTATGCAATTTTGAAATGTGTCATCGGATTTAAGAGTCAAAGAGTTAACTACTTTGTATGTTTAATGATACGCGACAAACTTATTACTTTTACACTCCGGGACATAAAGACATCGGTCATTATTTATATTCGCGGCATAATGAGAATTTTGGTACAGAAAATACTAGATGAAAAAAAATTAAAAGTTAAAAAATGAAACGTATGTAGAATTAACCAACTAAATAACAAGAGCGATTAAGAGCTTACAAAAGGAAAATAAACTTACATGACTTTTAAATAAGTAAGTACCTAAGTAAGTAAGGAGTTTAAATACAGGAAATTTATAACTCACCAATAACGACGCCATCGACACTTGGACCAAATGCATATGAAAAATCTGGGGCTTGGGCTGGTGCTGACATAAGCGCATCTAACGGGCGTTCGCGCAAACACCTCAAGAGAGCCGGAGGCGTGAGCTCTGGGCAAAACATGATTTTAAATTGACACCTTATATACCAGTATTAAAGTTTCAAACGTTTTTAGTATTACACAAAAGCAAAATATTTACCTGGAGAGCAGTTCGCATGCGTCGCAACTATGGCAGCGTATTTGTTCGAATCTGCCACTAGCGACCATGGACTGAGACCCGACCCAGACATAAGAATTGCTCTGTGAAATAGGAGACCTAAAACAAAGCACAGAAACGTGTCAAATCTTGAATGTGAAAAATAGTTACAAAAGTTGGATTCTCATGAATACATAATTAAACGTAAATCAACATCCAGGACCTCAACAATACGGAAGTGTCCAGTTCAGTTTATATTTATTTTCTTGCGTGCCATTGCGTTTTGTAATTCAACTCCACGTTGGCAAAGAAACTAAATAAAAACTCGAAATGGGAAAATTCTTCTGTAACTAACATGATTTTGACGACTGGATTCATTTTATTTAGCATTTTACCATTGTGTTCTGAGCCAAGATCATGCTGCAACAATCTGAAAATGAACTTTTTTGCTTAGCTAATATTATGCTCATGTAACCTCGTAAAGGTTCAATGTCATTAGCAGGTTACTCTCGCACGTTAGGTCTTTTTAGGGTTCCGTACCTCAAAAGTAAAAAACGGAACCCTTATAGGATCACTTTGTTGGTTGTCTGTCTGTCTGTCAAGACCATTTTTCTCTGAAATGCGTGGAGGTAGAATGCTGAAATGAATATCGAATACTCAAGCCTGCGGTCCCTTGAAGCCGTAAAAAAATCATCTTTCTAAGTCAACGCAATCAAAAGATACAGTCATTAAAAAGGCTATTTCCATACAAATTGCCGAAATCCGAAAACCTACAAGGCACTTCCAGTTGTCCTAGAACCTTGAAATTTGGTATGAATGTAGCTCTTATAGCACAATCACTCCGAAAAGTCTCAAAATCTTAAATTTTTATGTCTGTCTGTAGATTTCGCAGACTAATATAAGTTGACCCCACACTGTGTGCATTTTGTTTAGGGCTCTGCTAATACTGGACTACTTAGAACCCTGGGAAAAAGCGTTAAAATCTTTCTACGGAACCCTGGTGCGCGAGTCCGACTCGCACTTGGCCGGTTTTTTACTAACATGCATCAATCACCCACACTGTGTGCATTTTGCTTAGGAGCAGGGCTCTGCTAATACTGGACTTCTTAAAACACTGGGAAAAAGCGTTTAAATCTTTCTACGGAACCCTCGTGCGCGAGTCCGACTCGCACTTGGCCGGTTTTTTACTAACAGGCATCAATCAATGTAACAATCAGCCTTTTAAAATGTTCGCTAAGTAGGTATTGTTTTCTAAATTGGCAAAGCACTTTCTTTGTTAAGTTGATGGATTCTAAGACGTCAATTCAGTACCAATAATAATATTTGTCTTTATTTCATTTAAGTATTTAAATAATGTAATTTGTTTTTTTTTACAGATTCAAGGGATTCAACATGCTACATCTACGAGTTCTAGAGTAAAAGGGTCTCGACAGACAGACAGGACAACAAAGTGAGCCTATAAAGTTTCGTTTTTCCTTTTGAGATATGGAACCGTAAAAATGAGGCAATAAACTTCAAGCTTCATGAAATTTCGTTAAGGTGTTTTGGCAAAAATATCAGTACTCAAGTAAGGAACTAAATAAAATCTCTTGTATATTCGGACTTTTTTTATGCCCGCCACATTCTGTTAAGAAGCCTACACGCGGTTTACCCTACATCGTTAAGGAAATCTCCTCGCATTTATTTTGACGTGGCCAAACCAACCTTCTCAACCTTTTTCCGCATCTACAACGGAGCAAAAACGAAGGTTTTTAGGTTAATGTTCCTAAATCTTACGACTTTATTTCCTGAAAGGTTAGAGAGCTCTATATTCTGTTAATCATAAAAATTTTATTATTCAATGAATAAGCTTTAACCGATTTAACTTCCGTAGGTAATGAAAAACGCCATTTCCTGTAAATAAGAACACGTACCTATTCACACGTAAGGACACGACGATGATGATGAGTTTTTTTATGACTGTGGTAATTAAACATTGACATGAAATGCTCTTTCATAAATATACATTATGTTAATTTTTAGCACATTAATGCATTCAAAAGTATATCTACGTAAAATGTTTAAATTTTGTTACAAAGTTTTATTCTGAAAACTTTAGACGGACGTTCATTATTGCTCCCTTAATGTGAATGTATTGTAGATATCGAGTTTTTGGTTTTGCGCTGTCGCTATTTCTGTATTCAAAACACGTTCCAAATTTATGGAGTTATAACATATCTACTGAGTGTTTAACAAGAAAACATGTTTTGAATACTGAATATTGGTGTAAGTTAGCAAAAGTCTACCTTGAATACCAATTTGTATAATGTGTGTGACACATTCCCTTCCTCTTCATGCTTCGCCTTATAACCAGGAAGTGCGGCTTAAATATTTTTATTTTTACTTATTTATTACTATTTTTGGAGTTCTGTACTTCAAAAAGTAAAAAACTAAAACCTAATAACTATGTTCTTATGCGTAGATATTTCTCACTTGGCTTTTTTTGTTTTCGTTTTTATTTGTGAATTTAATTTGGTAACCAAAACCTCAGAATATTTTACGAATTTCGTGTAGGTAGGTACGTACATTGCTACCCCATAAAATAAATATTGATGAGAATAGGTTGGTGATTGAGTACCTACTTGGGTACAAGTACAAATTTTATCTTCATAATTAGGTAATTCAATATTATTTTGGATGTTCTTTGCAGTGTTTATTTCAAACTCTTAAATCGTTAACATCACGTAGATCTAATTAAAACAAGTTATAATTTTCTAAGTAATAAAGCTTTATGTCCAGGATAGCTTCTCTAGTTATTTTATTTCTTCAGCCAGTTGAAAGTTAAGTAATTAAGCTCCGTAAATTTACAGTTGAATATATCCACATGGCTTAATGTTCCTGTACAGTCTACCCATCCCATTTATTCGACGCTCCCGAAGAAACGGCGCTTGGGTGATATTTTGCAGTAGGTACTTATTCTAAAACTCATTGGATAAATTGTAGGTACCCATATTTTAATAATACCTATAATCTATTTACGTGTTGCTGTGCTCAGATTGGTCCGTTAATTGAAGCATAGTAGAGAAGCTGGTAGAGATAACCTAGATGTAAATAGATTCATCTGAAATAAAAATAAGTATAATGGACTCAAAGTAGCGGATGATAGAACGCTTCATACCGGGCGAACCTTCACGTTCCCCTGAGTTTCGTTCCGAGCCCTTAATCTAGTATGCGGCTGGCTGCTATGACGTGCGTTTGGAACACGAAATGAGTTCGTCTCCATCACGACAGGAGCCTAGTGTAAACGAGTTTGCATATTCATACGGACAAAGGTTTCCAAAAGAGTGAAATTGGTTGGAAAGAAAAACAAAAAAAGTCCTATATTTTTTTTTTTCATGACCGGCTGATGGTCTAGGCAATGAGTGAACATAAACGAAAAAGTTAAATAAAACGGTTACGTAGCGAAATACATAAAATCAAAGCATAGGTACTTGAAACACATACCTACGTCGAGAATATCGCAAGTCACAATGAATAACAGAAGTAATCTATAGGTAACGTTTAAAATACTTACAATACGAATGATCGAATGAATTATAATATCGAAATACACAGTGAATAGGTACGATCATTGACATATTTAAATAACGCATACGTCTAGAATATTGAAAATCGAAATCTGCCCGTTCCCAATAGTCTTACTAAGTAGTCTTACCAGTTGTAGGTGTTACTGGGAATTCATTCCCAATAGATTTACCGATATAGACTAGGTTAGTTTAGAGGTGCGTCTCTCTAACCTACCCTAGTTTTTTGTAGTAGGTCTTTTGGGTAGGAACTAGTGAACAGGACCTAAGTATAGATTGTAAACGATATGAATGTAGACCGTTGGTCTTTTGAACGTAATACTATGTAAATAGCATAGATTGAACGTATGAGTTTTTAATTATTGTGTTAAGGACAAAAAATTCAAAAGAAATTGAGTTTTAACTTACCTTCTGGAACGGCCAGTGAGGTAAGTAAAAAATGCACGCAGGCAGCTCCTGTTCCATGGCCCATGAGCGTGACGTTGGTGGGATCGCCCCCGAACACGGCCACGTTCTCTTTGATCCAGTGCAGTGCTGCTATTTGGTCCATTAATCCGTAATTGGCCGGTGACCGAGGGTATTCGTCCGAGCGAGGGTTCAGGAATCCTGTAACAGAATTTGCTTGATACCCGAATACTAGATTGTGCATGATCTGACTTGCAGAAACACACAAAATGGTCAACAGAACTCACTGAATGCAGGCGTTCATTTGAAATTATGAACATAGGATTACTCAATACGCACGCCCGTCTGTCTATACAAATGTTCTGTTTCTTAAGGAAATTTAGGCCATTATAAGCATACAATTGAATTTTTCGCAAAATCTATATAAATAGATGTTAAATTTAAATACTTGGTTAAAACAAAGTCGTGTCAGTTAAGTACACCATTTATAAGCCAAAAACAGCAGGACTTATTTTTATGGTATTTGATATAATGGATTCGTTCGAATAGCAGAATAACTGTTGAATAAAAGAGGGGAAATTTTAACGAATAAAAATTAAGAAGAAAAACGTTGTTCGTTGGGTGGGCTATATTAAAAAAACAGAAACAGATCCTGAATATTTCAACGAGGAATAAAATACGGTATACGTGATCATTCCAAAAGAATACAATACGAAATTGTGGAGAGTCCGATATACGAGATGTGGTATTAAAAGCAACTCGATTTTCTTTATGAATGAAATAAAATAAATAAACGAATTACTGTGAAGTTGAATTGAGGCCGTTTAAAAGAACAACTTAATGGTCCTATAATAAAGGATGGTAAGTATAAAAATGTTTCCAAGAACATATTATGTATTTATATTAATGTTTCCATAATTATTAATTATGGAAACTTTATTATAAAATGCAATTTATGACTTCCCTATCAGTGTTAATTTTACATAAATACCAAATTATTACTGATGTTTCCTCAGAAAGAAAAAACGGAATCCCTATATGATCACTTTGTCGTCCGTCTGTCTGTCAAGATCCTTTTTTCACTGAAACATGTGGAGGTAGCAAGTTGAAATTAATATCAAGTACCTACTCCAGCCTGCAGTCTCTTGAAGCTGTGAAAAAAATATGCTTCTAAGTCAACACAATCAAAAGATACAACAGTCATTAGAACAGTGTTTTCATACAAATTGCCGTGGTATGAAAACCTGAAGGGTATACTTCCGGTTGTCAATTTCCGGTTGGAAATTTGGTCTGTAGGTAGGTCTTATAATGCAAACATTGAAATAAATATGAATATATCTTATTTTTTATGTCTGTCTCTATTCATATTTCAATCACCAATACAAAGTGACCCCACATTGCATACATTATGTTCAGGGGCAGGGCTCAGCTATTACTGGACAATTTAATAATCGGGAAAAGCGCAAATTATCTCCAAGACTCGTTTCTCGTGAAAGACGAACTATTTACAAGGATGAATTGAAAAGTTTTGAGCCTAACCTTTAAAATAAAGACTTGCCTTTTTACAACAATTTTAATTCTCTACATAGTCTCCAAAACGATCTATACACTTTTGCCACCTTGCTTCCAACTTCATTATTCCTTGTAAAAAAAATGAATCTTCAAGGTGATCGAAATATTTAGTTACAGCTTCTTGTACCTCAATATCCGTCGAAAATTTCCGTCCTCTCAAGTGTTTTTTTAGGTTTGGGAAAAGATGATAATCAGAGGGGGCCAAGTCCGGCGAATAGGGTGGATGCGGCAACAATTCAAACTCACGGTTATGTATTTGTGCGATAGATTTCGCTGCAGTATGGACAGGAGCATTGTCTTGGTGGAACAACACTTTTTTTGGATATCATACCAGGTCTTTTCGTTTTAATTTCTTCACACAGACGTTGTAAGAGGGTGCAATTGTAATCAGCATTTATGGTTTTACCCTTTTCGAGATAATCAACCATGATGACCCCTTTGCAATCCCAAAAAACAGAAGCCATTACCGTCTTCGCTGATAAAATGGCCCTAGCTTTTTTAGGAGGTGGAGACCCTAACCTTTTCCTTTGTTTGGATTGCGCTTTTGACTCCGGTGTATTCGGTGGACCCAAGTCTCGTCCATAGTTATGAATCGACCAAGAAAATCTTGTGGGTCGCATTGAAACAGATCCAAACAATCCTGTGGACACTGTATGGCGGGTGCGTTTATTTTCAGCTGAAATCAGTCTAGTACCCACCTAGCAGAGACTTTAGAAAATCCAAGATCCTTGGTGATTATATTTTTACTCGCTCACAGGTAATGCCTATTGTCTCCGCTATCTCTGCAACTTTCAACCACCTATCATTCATAATCATATCTAGTATTTTATTGACATTTTCGTCTGTAGAAGTCGTTATTGGTCTTCAACACCTAGGTTCACCTTCAACTGCTTCTCTGCCCCGTTTAAAATCTGCTACCCATCGTTTTACAGTGGCATTATGATGGAGCGGATTCTCCTAAAGTTTGGCAAATGTCTTCAAAAAGTTGCTTTGCGGTTAAGCATTTTTTTTGTAAGTACTTTATGACAGAATGGTGCTCAATTTTATCCATTCTAAAGGAAACCGCGAACTTTGTTTAGTAATTCGATTAAAAAATTTGAAATTGTGATAGAAGAAAAACAAAAGATAGTGCATTATGGTAAAAAATAATGTTAGTTTTACGTAGCAGTATTATTTTTTCTTTTTAATGTCATTATCAACCTCAGGCTCAAAACTTTTTAATTCATCCTCGTACATACCTAAAAAAATTCGGAACCCTCGGTGCACGAGATAGACTCGCACTTGGCCGTTTTTTATTTGAAAGCCTCGACTCATCGTTTTTGAGTTTTAAGTAAGTAAGTAAACGCTTTATTGTACAGAAAATACATAAATAAATACAGGTTACCAACAGTGAGATACGGTACAAAGGCGGACTTATCCCTATAAGGGATCTCTACCAGTCAACCTTTGAGCGGTAGAGAGGAGAAGTTAATTTAAGGGACCGACAAAGAGTTTTTAAGATTTTTTATTATCAGTAGGTAATGAAAAATATTAAGATCCATACAATTTAATGTTCGTGGAGTTTTATTTCTCACAATACAGCTTGGGCCTATTAAAGAAGGTAATTGCAGTAAAATCATGTATTTTTTTAATATAGGCGTTTCATGTATTAGCGGCTTACCAATATTATTCGCATTAATCCATTTATACTTCAAAAGACTGAGTACGTTTGGCGTATTTCGTAGCTACTTTATAAACTTTTTTATTTATTTACTATCTTCAAAGTTTCGAGTCAAATGCATATTTTATTACGTAATGTAATGAATATTAAAGTTATTTGTACAATTTATATCATAATGTATTACGACTACTTAACATCTTAATTGCTTTAACTCCGCTTTACTTATACGTACTTGTATCTACGCAGGGGCTGTTACAAAGTTATGTGAGTATTTTGTCGAAATTTTACAACAATGTGCTAAAGTTGAGGCACAACAATCTCTTGTGTACAAAAGGATTCTTGATGGAGTACGTCAACTTTGTTTTTATTACGCATACAAGAATGTGTCGGTGAAAGAAAATACGACGACACGAGGTAAGAAATTTCTTCATCAAAACAAGAATATAACTTACACAATACCTACATTTTAGTGTAGGTATTATTAGCTATTTTCGTAGGTTCCAAGGATACCTAGGCATCGTAGGTATGGTAGGTTGGTATGATAAGGCCGCCCATTGCTACCTTGTATTTTCTTTGTGCCTTATTTCTTGTTTTGACTGTTATGTGGTGTTCAATAAAGAGTTATTGTATTGTATTGTATTTTTATAAAATATACAAATCAAGTTAAATTAATTTAAGAGAACAATATGATACTATCGGACTCGCCCAGGATAGGGTTCCTAAATCATTACGAAAAAGGCCTGGCATAAATACCAAATTTTAAAGGTATTTTCATTACACCTATTCGAAACCAGTGTTAGCTGAGACCTCCTAAGTAAAGCAAAAGCAAGTCTTATATCGGTTACTAACATAGACAAACATAAATAAGTTGGTCAACTAATTACTCGTAAACCTGTAAAGCCTACTTATCTCTAATAGTTTTCTTTTTAAATTCACTATTATGCGCTACTGCTTCTATTTTTTTCACATTTCCAAGTACATCAGTTTCTATGGTAGAAGGGGGGACACTTGACTCCAACAACAATGAGCAGTCCAAAGCTAAATATTTCGATCTTCCAACACTATGGGGCAGACGCGAAATAAAAAGAAACATCCTCACTATACGTGCAGGGGAGGACATTTTTTTCTAGTACAAATAATAGTCTCTGAGCTAAGCCGCGGACATACAGACAGATATACAGGCAGACAGACAAACAGACAGACGGACAGGACTAGACTATAAGGGTTCTTTTTTTGCCATTTTGGCTACGGAACCCTAAAAAAGAGATAATCATGCGCTGCAACAAATGCTCGCTATCCAAAATTCACTATTCTTAAGTCGACAGGTACTTTTACTGCATATGTCATCACCTTTAAGTATAATCAATGTACTCGGCAAATAGGTGACGTGTGTTAAAAAACAATTAATGCTGCGTTAATGATGTTTAAAATCTCAGTTAACCTCATGTCAATGGTATTGATTAGTCATGAAAACGCGTGCTTATGTCGTAAATGCGTGGTCATTAACAAACATCGTTAAGTTGATCTCGACACAAAAACAAGAAACAACTGTAATAAGGCTTAATCATCTTGAAGAGAACTTAGATCGCTAGTTATGTGCGCATGGCATGCCAACCAGTGATTACAACGGATGTCACGAGTCAAGGTTGATTAATATTGTTTAATGAAACCAGCTCTCTCTTACCTGTACAATATTCTGTCTTATAATTTGAAGATTGTTTCAAGACACACCTGCTGGGCCGGTTGAAATAACGAGCAGGTAACTTCACTCATTGGATTTAATTAATTTATGTGTTACGGTACGACTATACTTGATCGTTAAACCTATTTCTAAAAACATGTTTTGCAAGGCAGGATGGCAACAGAGTGTAAATAAACGAGGTTGCAAATGCCATAATTAACATCGTCTTCGAGTACCTACTACAAGTAAAATTAAGTGTTTATTGTACTTAATAAATACACTTTCAAGGAAAATTATTTGCAACATGATCAGATATACCGTTTTTAAGTTATTACCTAAAAACTGCGCTTCTCATCATAAGGACGTACCTACTCGTAAGTGACATGAAAATACGAGATTTTTATCGGTAGTGTATTTATTTATAATACCTAACGATTACGGAACCCTTTACTAAGCATGGTCCGAATTGCTCTTGCCCAGTTTTTTTGCAGCTTCAATCCATAGCCCTTAGATATTTGACTTTAATTTCAATATGATACCTCCACGCGTTTCTTGTAAAAAAGATATTGACAGACAGATAAACAGACAGTCAACGCAGTGATCCTATAAGCATAAGAATTTTTTTAATACAGAACTGTATTAAAAAAACCCTTGTGTGGAACAGTAAATTTACTCAAAAAGTGGTACATTATATAGCTACGTTTTATGCGAAAAGTTGTATTTTTCGTACTAGTGCTTTTTACTTTTCCAAGGCGTCGGCATCCCTACGCCTTCCTCCACATGGGCGCCGGCGGATGGTGGTGGCCGGCCCACCGCCTCATTGTAATTTTTTCGCAAATGTATTAAAAAACGTCGTTTGGTACACGTGCGGAAGTGTCATTTTCACTCGTCCCGAGACTCGACCCTCGCCTTGCGGCTCGGGCCTAGACACCTCAGGACATATAAAGACATACTTTCCGCACTTATATCAAAAAGTACTATTATTTTGAGGTATCTAAGGTACTCTAAAAATAGTAAAATTGTTACCTAGTATGCCGAGACGGTAGTTGATGGTGACCACCACCAGCCCCGCGTGCGACGCCAGTACGGATCCGTCGTAGGCGTTGCCGGAACTCCACTCGTAGCTTTCCCCGTGCACGAACACCAGCACAGGGTATCGAGCCACAGCGTCGCGTACGCCGGCTGCAATAATATATAACTATGGTTATTTTTATAAACACATTAAAAGTTAGAAGTCCTGTATCCCGAACACGAGTTTTCACCAGAATCGAGTAGGTAGTAAGTAATGTATTATCGTATTGCCATAGAAAAAATTTAATATAATTTTTTTTCGTATTAAATACGCTCACGGAGGGCGCTATTCCGAACGTCATACAAATTTTATCAATGGTGATACTATAACGTGCTATAACGTTACTACTAGATTCTGGCGAAGACTTCGTGCTTCCGGTGTCGACTCATTGACTGAGTGACTCATCGACGGCCAGCGCAAACCCTTATACCCACAGAAAGCTGAAATATTGCATAGAGGTTCACTTTATGTTGTAAACAAACCAAGGGTAAGAGAGGTAAGGAGCGATTTTCTACATCTTAGGAGATGAAAAAGGGGTGTAAGTTAGTATGGATAAAGTCACGATTACGAAACTTAATAAATCATATTCATACTTCAGGAGAGATAAAATAATACTTTTTTTTTTTTTTTAATTCCATGCCAAAGGGGGTGGAAATAGGGGAAGAGGTTTGGTTATAAAGACTTTATTTTTAAAGTTAACTTATTCACCGATCAAACGAGGTGAGAGAAGCGTTTCAGTTTCAGCTTGGACAAAAAATCATTCGTATGTCGGGATTTTTATACGGATCTGTCCCGCTGTTATCCTCTACAGGTCGCATTCTCAATCGATGCTCGCAAAATTATTATTTTTGATTCGATTCGCTATTTTGTCGATTAGTTTTTTTGATTTTTTTCTATGTAAAAAAACTAAAAATTTTCAAACATGACCCGATCTTCGTGAAATTTTGTGATCTTGTTCGATAATTATATACTTAGATTTTTTTTTTGTAGATTCGTTTTTTTTTTAATTTTAATTAAAAAAAAACGAATCGACAAAACACATTGATGTACCAAATAGTGACAGATTTGCCACCCCTTCACCGCGCGCGGACAGCAATATAGGTGATTAGGTTACTCGGTGACTTAGTCGCCAATAGCCGCCGCGCAGGTGACATCTCGTTGATTCGCCCAGTTCAACCGCTCAATATGACGTCGTGCTCATTTATGAACTGTACAAATAACACAAAAAAGAAAAACAAAGAACATGGAATCACATTCCATACGTAAGTAACTAATATACTCATTATTTGTAAAGAAAACCACGCACTTAAAATTATAATATTATAGCCAAATAATGCAGGGCCGAAAAATTATTTCCCCGCCTGATAAATCCCAACCTCTGATAGTATGGCCATTTTGTTTTGTGTATGGTCCTAGTAAACTAAATAAAACTATTTCATCTATTTCTACTGATTTTCCAGTTTTTAGATCTACCGATTGAGACTGTCCATTATCTTTCCAATGACGACACTGAAATAGGTACCTTTTTTGTAATTTTTTCATTATTTTATATTTTTACCTTTGAAACAGTTACGAAAGACTTGCCTTCCATTCCACTTGCCACTCTGTGAGCTTTTTCGTCTTTTATACCTAAAATATTATCAATAGTGGCTCTGAGAGCTGTAGACCTCGTGAGCTATTTTTGTTTTCCAAAAAACTATAGTTATCGAGCCTGCTTACAAAATTTTACACTGCAGAGGAGAACAGCTGGACAGACATTAAGAAAGCATTTTTGTCCCATTTGAAACGTTCATGCTTCGCTCGCTCGGTCAATAAAGAACGACCTGTTACTTTATGTTCGTAAATTAGCAGGTCATTGTTATCATGCGACTACTTGTTATTTTGTGGACATGAATTAGCAGGTCGGTACGGTAGTCGTACATTATTCAGATGGTATATTTGTCTGTGGTATATTCCGTAGAAGTTTGAAATGTCAGTGTAATGACAGCTAATGAGTGAAGGCCGCATTTTGTCAGCGCTAAAGAGGTGCGTGGCCAGTCTTCATGTATAAAAGTCGGTGACAAAAAAATCTAAAATGTTCAAAAATGAGGTCGCGAGGTCTACATACAGCTCACAGAGCCACTAGTTGAATATAGAAACTTACCTGTAGACGAAGTCGTAAGCAACAGCTAGTATTAGGATAATTGGGAATGTTTGTATCATTGCATGTTTGTTTGTATCATTGCACGGACTTTAGCACACATTTAGATATTTATTTAGCTTAATTTATTATATAAGATGGTATCATTTCTATCCTAGAAAATGTTATATCTCACGCAGGCTACTCATAACGAATTCCTGCGCTAACGAATTTGCTAGCAAAAGCTACTTAGTTTATTATATTTTTTCCAACATTTAAAATGTCTTGACTCATAACACTTTCTCGCTTCCTACGTTCTCAGTGACGCTCACTGGAACCCCTTAGGTACTTTTATAGTTACTTACTATTGCGTTCGAAATTAACGTACACCGCATAAAGCATGCTGTGCCAGTTTCAAGGGTAAAGTTTACCGGAAGCAATCTGCGTGATACCGCTAACGACTATAGAGACAAACACCCTGTCTGACCCGTATAAAACAATTAAAACCTGAAAATATGCGTACTTCGCCCAACTACAACTGTATTGAACGAGGCGACACACAACAGGCATAAAACGGAACTTGAAAATCGATGATTACTATGATAAGCTTAAAATATCAAAAACTATACAAAAACGAAACTTGGGTCGTTTCTCTCAAGTACTATTAAGGTGGCTATTAGAAAACTAATATGTTCTTTGGTAAGTACACACTAACAGAAGGACTATCGACTTCGCAAAGTAATATCGATATATTATTTTTATGAGCGCCGGCCAGAGAACTGGTAATAAAGGGGGAGCCACAAACTGGTGACTATATTTTATGGAGCTGATGAACTTTAATGCTGTTCTACTTAAACCAAAACACATTATAACAAAGATACTATTACATTAATTACAGTTATTTCTAGACTTTAATAGAAAGTGTTAGAATGGACAAGAAAAACAAACTATTTGCACATTACATTTCGCACAAAAATAAAAAAAGTAACCTTTACTATCTTTTCCTTAGCAATTCCCCAGCAAGTGTCCACAATTCAACATATATTATGAATTTATAAGTATATAAAGTGGTGAACTCAAAATAGACATTTTGTACCTGTCTACCTATTGCTTACCAATTTCCAAATTTCTGTACTGAAAATAGTTACCTAACATTTATATATCTATGGTAGTTATTTATCTATGGTAACTAGTTATATTTTAACTAGCTTATGCCCCGGGGCTTTTCCCCCGTGAAATACTTCAAAATGGGCTAGTTCCCTATCCCGTGGGTATTTCAAAAAATCCTTTCTTAGTGCACCGCGCCTTCTCACGTCATTAGGAGCACTAGAGCAAAATTATCGAATCCTTTCTCAGAGCACCCTCAGCCTGCGTCGTTTATCAGTCAGTAAATCAGTCACGGAACTGTTTTATGTTGAGGTATCCCTACGCTTGTGATTCTCGCGCGTGAACAGGTTTTACGTCAGAAAAGCTTCCCAAACAAAATTGCAATTTGAAAAAATCAAACTCGACACGCGCTATCGAGGATTACGCGAATAACGAAACTTATTGGTGCGCAAGCTTACTCATATACATCTGTATGCCATTCAAGCTCGTTAAACGGCTGAGAACAATAAAAAGTATAGCAATCGTTCGGATTCAGCGTGAATTTCCAATCCTCCAGCGTTGGAGATATCCCGGCCCGCCTTATCTGAAGCATGATGGATCGGGAAGAAACGGATAAATCAAGTTTTTGTTCCCACGCTCATGGCGGAGAGTGCTTTAAGTAACGAGCTTGGGCGTTTATATTGTTTGTAATAAATATGACTTTATCATAAGTAAGAAGAAACTTAGCGAGCTAGTGATTAGTGTGGTATAATAAACTAGTTGAAAATAGAATTATGTAATCAACGAATTTCATGTTATACTTCCTTCGTAAAGAGTTTGATTTTTGTGCCGATCAAAATTATGGCGGTCAAACGTGTACAGATGTAGTGAAAAATCCATCGTATTTCCTCGGAAATGTTCGTATATGTCATGTTACTTCACTCAGACTCAGTACCCATCAAGACAACGCGGGGGAAGGTCGCATCCCGGGATTAATAATCTAAATATAGTGGTTATAGTCGTCCCACGATAACTGCAACGAACTGACAACAGTAGAAGTCTAAAGTTTGTTTATGGCAACACTGATTTATAGTCGAACAACAGGTTTTGAACTTTTGATTAGATTAAACATAAACAGGTCATCGTTCATTCACCATCCACCATTAAAATACCTCTCATAATTTCGTTTTCTAGATTTTTTTACCGTACAACGGCAAAACCTACTAAACACTGGCAAAATCGTCCTCCAATGGACGGAGCCATATTTAAAAAAAAAAACAGCAACTTTTGATTGCTACTATCATTATTATTTTTAATTAAAGAAATGTCTGAGTGACATGAAAAAAGTATTACCACAGCGTGACTTTTCTGGGTGGCCAATTAATATCTTATGCAGAGTTATCGTGGGACGATTATAATACCAGAGTATTTTTTTTGGTTATATTTAAGTTTGTTTTTAGTTCTTTTTAATAGTCATGCTGAAAGCATTAAGACCAGGAAAACGTTTAAATCGACAGACCTGTGAAATTATTTCCAATAGGTATTTATTTATATTTCTTAACTGAAAATGATAAATTTAAATAGCAACAATGCTGATTACTTCTGTGAAGTCCAAAAACGAGTTTCAGAGGCCAGCGAATTTTGTTTATAATGATTTCGAAGCTGGTTTTCTTGTTTTTGTGTGTGATCGTTATGTTAATTTAAATTACTATAATTTAAATTGTAATAAAGGATACCTACCACCTATACCTACCACTTTTTTATGTTATTTTATCGTGGTGGTTTTAACTCGTGGTTTGACATTTGACACTGATAACTAAAGTACTCAACTTTTTTGTTTATGGCAACCGGTCGCTTTAGGTTAGGTGAAGTACTCAATTTATTTAATACAAATAAGTCACTTAATAATGTAATAATTTATAGACACGTTGCCATCATTCGGAAGTAGTCGTGTGTTCGGAGTTTTCACGATGGGAAAGGATTTTTCACTAAACGTAACAAAAATTCAATGTAATTGATTTGTCATGATTCCAATCACAGTAAATATTAATTGGGACCACACCAGACAAAAACACGTTCTCCCATAAACACTGCTCTGCAAATACTGCCAGTTATCCATCTATGTAAAAGAAAATCTGCACAGTAATGACTAATGACTAAGGACGAAAGGTTAGTTTTCTGTTACTTTTTAGGTTCTTATTCATTATTCCAAAAGCATAGCGTGAATAACGCATAATGTAATTATAACTAATATGAAAATGTTCAAATGTTAAGTATAATGTCTACAGTCAGTAGCAGAAGTAGCTAGGCAACCGAAGCGGTCACAATGATCTGCACAAGCTCTTAATGTCTATAACAACAGATCTGTGCTGGGATTATTGTGAACGCGCCGGTTGCTTGGCTACTTTTCATCATCATAATCATCAGCCTATTTACGTCCCACTACTGGGCACAGGCCTCCTCTCAGAATGAGAGGGCTTGGGCTATAGTTCCCACGCGGGCCCAGTGCGGATTGGGAACTTCACACATACCATTGAATTGCTTCGCAGGAGTGTGCAGGTTTCCTCACGATGTTTTCCTTCACCGAAAAGCTCATGATAAATTACAAATGTAATTTCGCACATAAATTCCGAAAAACTCAGAGGTGTGAGCCGGGGTTTGAACCCTCGACCCTCTGCTTCAGAGGCGATAGGTCAAACCACTAGGCTATCACGGCTACTGGCTACTTTTGCTGCTACCTAATTACCGATTTCTTAGGATCTCAAAGCATTTCTCTTATAATATATGTCTAACTAAGTAGGTATTTTTATGCTAAGTATGTAAAATTTGATTTTATATAGGGTAAAGTATTTTATTGCTTCTTTACGGGTATTGTGCCAATTTTCATGAAACTGTAGATTGCGTGAGCTTCAGTGAAGTCTTTCTGAACAAATGACATAATGTACTAGTTTAAAATCCGAAATACGTGCTGCTTTAGCAACTATCGAGATGTTTAAAATATACCTAGATACCTGTGGGTACATGATAAAGAAAATTACGTCTTCATGAACGTTTTGATAATTTGGTTTGGTACACAGCATGCATGAAAACGAAAATGGCATAAAAAACGTCGGCTCTAAGAATAGGTATTTATAGGTATGATTGTATGCAAAAAAATCGAAATGAAAGGAAAGTAGGTTAAGTTAGAAATGCGATCCCAACGGAAACTAATGACTACCAGGAAAGTTGGTTAAGTTAGGTTAGAACTACGACGTCCTGGAAACATCCTCGAGTGCCTAGAGTGGGTATTACGGTTTCCTTCTATCAGAAGGGGGAAAAGTGACGCTAGGAACAGTGCACCCTGGGCTCGTGAGGTGAGTCCGTGACTTCGGTTGAGGAAGAGCAGATACAGCGGGCCCATTTATGGAGTCGCAAGTAGGACGCTCTGTTCGCCTTATTATGGGTAACGCCTTTTTTGAGGCAGACGAGTCTGAACTTAGTATCTGTCCTTATCAAGACATGGAAAGACCGGGCGGCCAGTAAGCGTTGCGGTGAATCCTTTTTGGTATTCCGTGGCGTCTCACAATGGCTAAGAGGGAACTCGGGTCTTTAGTGGTTATTGCCGACCTTCTGTGGAAAAGCCCCACAGTTGCCAGATGCCATAAACACGGATATATGCATAAGGCGCATTTTAGAACTGCGACCCGAACAGAAAAAAAAACGACTACCAGGAAAGAAGGTTAGGTTAGGTTAGAACTGCAACTCCAAACCACTACCAAAATGCAATAATAATTTTCGGTTATAATTTTACACTGAAATATTTTATGCGTGGATACGATTCCAAGCATCAACATACGAAATATAATAATCACACTAATAAAAATCGGCTCCAGTAAACTATGCGAATATTTAGTATGCCATTACAATGTATGCACAAAGGCAATGCTTACCTAGATTTTGACATATTATAGAATTAGTACAGAGAAGTTATGCCGAAACATCAACCAACTCTAACGGTAAAAAAGTATGTGAAAAAGTAACTTATTCCGTGTCCTACCTCATGCTTTTAACAAAGCCGAGGCAGACAAAACCAGTAGCTACAGCGGAGGAAAAAACGTGTCGTTTTCGTGGGATTATGCAACGGTATTATTTGGAAGCGTTGTTTTTTCGAATATTTTGGACTGGGCCTGTAAGTAGGTACGTAGGCGTCAAAATGTTAGACTACCACTGTCCACTTCAGTTTGTTAATTTTTGCAATCCTCTTAGAATCATTATCCAGTCCTACAAAATTGAAGACAAGTATATATACGCACGAGTCTAAACCTAAAGAAAATTAAGGAAGTCTTGGGTCCTACAAGAAGCTCAAGAAGTATAACTACTTTACTGGATAAAGATGGTAATTTCGCAATGAGTATCGAGGAAAAATTGCAAGTTTGGAAAGAATGCGTTCAGGAGTTCTTCCACGACAGTAGAAGGAGTGTTACAGGGATACAAGAGGAATCAACTGGGCCATCAATAACTCAAGAAGAAATTTTAAGTGCAATAAAAGCTGCCAAGTCTGGTAAAGCGGTTGGCCCCGATGAAGTGCCCGTGGACATTCTGAAACTGTTGGAGCACGAAAATTTAAGTATCCTGGTACAGCTATTCAATGCCATTTACGATAGTGGGATTGGCTGCACTCTACCTTCGTCACTCTCCCGAAAATATGTATCGCCCGTAAGTGTAGTGATTATCGCACAATATCGTTGATGAGTCACGTTCTAAAGATATTTCTCAAAATAATCCACGGTCGTATATATAAAAAGTGTGAAACTGATATCTCCGATACACAGTTTGGGTTTAGGAATGGTTTGAGTACTCGTGATGCGCTCTTTGGATGTCAGGTGTTGATGCAGCGCTGCTGGGATATGAATTATGCTGTGTACATCTGTTTCATAGACTATGAAAAGGCTTTTGACCGAGTGAAACATGACATACTGATTCGTGTCTTACGCGAGAAGGGCCTTGATGGCAAAGACGTCGCTATCATCAAAATCCTGTACTGGCAGCAGACAGCGAGTGTCCGTGTGGAAGACCAACTCACGGACTGTGTTGAGGTTGGGCGAGGCGTGCGCCAGGGTTGTGTTTTGTCACCACTTATTTTTAACATCTAAGCAGAAGAGATATTCGCCTATGCACTCGAGGATGCGTCGGAGGGTATTGTTATTAATGGGAGGCCCCTTAATAATATACGGTATGCGGATGACACACTACTGCTTGCCAGCTCCCTCGGTGACTTACAGAAGCTGTTGAATCGTGTTCAAACTGTTAGTTGTCTATATGGGCTCAACATTAATGTTAAGAAGACCAAGTACATAATCGTAAGCCGGAAACAACAGGCGAATAGTGTTCTCTTTATCAACAATCAGGCTGTGGAAAGAGTCGGCTCCTTTAGATATCTTGGCTGCGTTGTTAATGAACAAGAAGACCACAGTACGGAAGTAAAATGTCGCATAGAACAGGCCCGACAAGCATTTGGTAAAATGTCTCATATTCTTTGCAACTGGAGTCTCAAACTCTCCACAAGATGTCGCTTAGTGTGTTGTTATGTTTTTTCCGTTCTTCTTTATGGAGTGGAAGCTTAGACATTGACACAAACCATGTGCAAGAGGTTGGAAGTTTTCGAGATGTGGGTATACAGGAGAATGTTAAGGATATCATGGACGGATCGAGTAAGAAATGACACGTTACTGCGGAGAATGAATAAAAGCTTGGAGGTGATGCGTATTATAAAGCATAGGAAGCTGTTGTATTTGGGGCATACAATGCGCAACGACAAGTATGGTCTGCTTCAGCTTATTATTCAGGGAAAAATTCAAGGCCGCAGACCACCTGGCCGTAGACATACCTCCTGGTTAAGAAATCTTAGAGACTGGTTCGGGACGAGTACGAAATCCCTCTTTCGGGCGGCAGTCTCAAAAATAAAGATAGCCCTAATGATAGCCGACCTCCGATAGAAGAGGGCACTAGAAAAAGAAGAAGATAAACCTAAAACTACTATTTTTTATCTATATAAAATTTTGTAGGTATGCATTGTCAAAATCGATTAAAAGTAAGATAGTCAAATGCGTTTTGGTATAAATTTATAAAAAAAGAACCGCCAGTGCTCGAATAAAACATTAGATTTATTCAATGATTTATATCAATAGTAGGTACTTTTACTCTACATTCTTCTATCCTAAATACGGTTACTCAGTAAATTACAAGAAAATCGCTATTTGCGTGGGATAACACAGAGCAACCATTTATCTCTAAAATTCCCGCGTAAATTGGCAAATTTTTTAATAAAATTCGTTTTTTAATTCTGTCCTCTCCGCATTCAAATTCTTCCGTCCGGCTCCCGCAACAGCAAAATGAATGCGATGTCCCTCGGCAAGGACGTTACTCTTTCAGAAGTTACCTCACTGAGCGTTTTGCCCTTTTAGCTGAAATTATAAATCAAGCTTTTTGTTAAATGCTTCAGTTTAAACGTCCGGGAAAGTTGAAATACTTTTTTTGTTTCATTTTATTGTCATAGAGTTTTACCTACCCGTCGCTTTTGTGCTGTGTTGGAATAGAAATAGTTTGGGAAATAATGCATTTTGTCATTTGTGAGTTACTATGGGTGAAAAACTTACGTAAATGACCTGTTGTATACATATGTGAGTAGTGCGTGCGGATAGACATTATGAAGAAATTTGTAATTTGACGTACGGTTTGCAAACTCATTATTTGCTTATCTTTCAAGCTTGATTATTCCTTTCCATTTATGATTCTATTGTCATGATAATAATTAAGTAAATACCTAGTTGTCAATGTCGAATAATTGTATGTACCTAAGTATGTAAGTAAACACTTCATTGTACGAAAAAAAAACAAGATAAAAACACGATTTACAAACAATCAAATTCGTCCTTCGTACAGTCAGCAGCAATAGTTGCTAAGCAACCGAAGCGCTCACAATGATCTCCACAAGCTCTTATGTCTATAACAATAGAGCTGTGCTTAGATCATTGTGAGCGCTTCGGTTGCTTAGCAAATATTGCTGCTGACTGTGAAAAGGCGGGCTTATCCCTTATTATTATTGTCTTCGTTATTTTTTGCGCCGTTCATTAATAAACAATACAATACAGTTTACCACAGAAGAAAATTTAATAACATCGAATTTGAATTCAGCTAGGCAAATTATACGAAATGTAACAATTTCGCATTTCGTGTAATTTGTATAAATATTTCCAAGAAGTTTGCGATAAAGACTCAAATTGTTTATCAACACCAAAACAATACTGTTAATTAAGTCATGTAGTGTACCGAAAAATCTGGTTCTCAACGCATTAAATATTTATATAATTTATTATGCTTCTGCGTTTTATTGCAAACTGTACACAACAACGCGCAATAGGTGCTATAGTAAAGTTTTTTACCACAACGCTGTGCCTGCAACTACATTGTCATGGGAATTGGATCCAAATAATAGAACATTGTAATTTATTCCTTGTTATGTGTCGAGCTAGATATGATTTATTAAATTAACATGCCACGGCCATTATGTGGCAAATTTTGCCAACGCTAATATTGTCCAGTTGCTTGTAATGTTGACGATTGACGAACAATAATAATAACTTTACCTACGTAAGAATAATTAAAATGAGACTAGAAATAAATGGAATACCTTGTGCTGGTGCGTAGATATTCAGATACAAGCAATCTTCAGCCTGGTTAGTCAGGAAAGGAAGAATCCTTTTCAAATACTCCAGTCTGCCTTTTGATATCCGCTTTAAAACAGCCGTTTCATTCCTTATATCTGGGAGCACCTGAGGGCATACAGGGCTAAATTCCTCGGCTATCTTAACGCCAGACCACTGGGCTCCAGACACGGGCGGCATGAATCTTAGTGAACCGACTGGTGAAGACGCGTATGGAATTCCCCTGAATACTTCGACTGGTTCTAAAAATCGTGATTCTGGTGTAACTATGAACCCTCTTATGTCTCCGTACTTTGTTCGTACCACTCTTGAGCTGATTAACGGTTGAGTTGACTTCGAATCCATGGTGGTTTCTCCTTTGACTAGTCTTGTGGTCAGCACGGGAAGCGAGACGAAATACAATATAATCAACAATAACATTTTTCCGCCTCGAACGCCGCCGTTTTTGATACTATATGCTTTCGCGAAAAACCAATGCTATGAGTCGACCATCGTAAAGCTCCAGGCTTGAATCTCGAAGCGAGCGCTGACTTATCTGCAACAACAATAAAACTTACTTGTAAGGGGACCAAACCTTGAAACTCTAACAACTTAAAATTAAAAGTAAGTATATAATGTTACGATTCCCAAGCGCACCATTTCATTAATTTGATCAAAATTCGGCAACATGCACTGATACTGATTATTATATATACTCGAGAGCAATGCAAATACTTCAGATTCTATTACATACAACTTTACAAGGTATCCGCAGCCCGTTTTCATTGCTTTTGACTTAAGTTACTTTGAATATGAACTACAGTCATGCCTCTTTGGGACCATACCCATTAACGAGGTGGTTCTCTTATACCTATGTATGTGTATATATATATCCTTATTAACACCTCTATTATTTAGGAGGTAATATACTCACGGGCCTAAGCCAAGTGCTTCTTCACGTCACGTTAAGAAATTGATAAGTAGAAATTTTCGGTTACATAAATTAAAATCCCTAAAATTGATTTACCTAAGGACGAAATACCTAATTTCTAAAATACCTGTCGAACACTCAACTAAGTTCATTACCTAATGGATCATAATACCTAATGAACGATTTACCTAAAGCCAACTGATCTACGGCATTCCTACAGACGAAATACCTAATTTAAAACACCTATCGGTAGTTTCACTTAAACATGAAATACCTAACGTACTCCTAACAATATTTATTATACTTAATCACTTCGTCGTGTGGTTACAATTCTATGACGATATTATGCAAGGTCGACGGAGCTCCGCTCCGCGAAACTCCTGTTTTACGTGGCTGTGGCCACAGAGCAGATACAGAGAGATTGTATCTGCTCTATGGCTGTGGCGCATCGCGCCTTGACGCAACGGTAACTTAACCTATGTTTATTTTTCCGATGCATTGTTTGTATTCCGTTCATAGAAATATTGTTTTTAGATATTATCAACTTTGGGTGAATCGTTCATTAGGACATTCATCCATTAGGACATTCATCTATTAGATATTTCGTTTATGAGAACATGAAAAATTTGCCATTGTAAGCAAATTAATCGTTTTTAGTTTCTGGATATGTAAATTAGATGACAATGCAAGTACCTACAGTCAACAAAAAATCAATCAGCGAAGAAGCGAATGAACAATATTACATGCCTCGATTTTTTTGGCAAAATTTAGTTTTGTCACTAATAACATTTTATTCAGTTTCCTGACGATAAATTGGAACTATTAGCAGCTAATCTAATTTATTTACCACTAAAATGAACATAAAATAAAAGAATACGTGTATAACAAAAAGAGGCAAAGGAAAGGAAAGTAGATTTTCAATTGAGACCCGTAAATAATGTACCTTCATCCAATCACTTTTAGTTAAGGAAGTTACACATTGAATCTTACTTTCTTTGAGACTTAAATGAAGCAGTCACGAGAGGAGTTCAACATAATTAATATCACACAGGCAAATCTCCATTCGATGTAGTACGTAACCTTTTACCGTTCCATTCACACGGAATCTTCGCGAGTTTCCTCAAAATGCCGTGTAATCAGTATGAGAGCCGACTTAAAAATATCCGTACTGCTCAGACCTCAGAAAGCTTTCGTGAGCTTCCGGCATAATAAATGGTATGAATAAAAAAAAATTTCACGTAAGTATTATAGTTCGTATCTACCTTTCATGAAGAATTGTTCCCGTAGCAAGTATTCGTAATATAACAAATCTTATAACAAAAATGTCCAAAATGCAAAATCGCACAAAACCAATAAGTGCGTTAATACTCGTACACATGTGTATTTGAATTTCTTAGACAACGAAAACCCGTTACGTGCTTTGATGCACATGTGTCATTATTTTTTGGGGTAAAATCACAAAAGTATTTTGTCAAACCCTGATCCAAGTTGAATTTGCGTATACGGGTTTTTGCATAGACTCGGGAATTCAATTTAAAAGCCAAGTCTGCCAAAATCAGTAAGTAAATCAAAAAAATGCACATAACGGAATTGGCAATCTCACCGACGATATGTTTTTTGCTTCTTTGTAATAGTCAAGTTTTTTTTTGCAAATTTTAGTTTATTTTCTCGGTCTTTTCATTTTTTTTCGGCAGTATATCGTCTCGTCTCAATATTTTTAAGTAGGTACGTTAGCAAATGTATTTCTCTTTGTTGTTGCAATTTGGGAGTCAAGACATTGATTGAACTTCGTTCCAAACCATAGACGGTTTTTTTATAGGTAATTGTGTGTGTAATCTCGAAGGCAGAATTGGTTTACGGTTCGCGGTTTCACTTAAAGAAATAGATTGTCTCTCTTTAAAATTAAACATTTTTCAGTGGCAACTGGGTTTAGGTATATTATTCAGTAGGAAAAAATTTTTATCGTACATAATTTTATCTACACATATATCATAAGTCCTCTATTATGCGTTCAAAAGCCGTAGGTAATGACAATCATTACGACAATCAGTTTTTATCTTCAAAAAGAATAGAAAAAAAAAAAAAATAGAAAAAAAAAACATAAAATAATCCTCTAAGGCCATAAAACATATGGCTTTAGAGGATTTTTTTTCTAAGGTTTTTTTTGAAGGCGGTTTTACTTTTTTGTTAATACCTAGATTTTTATTTTACAATTTTATGTTGATTTAACATTTTCAGAATTATCCTCCAACTCCTAACCGTTAAGGAGTTGTACTTTCCATCATATTGAGATGATGACTACCAGACGCAAATACTTTAATAGCCTTAGAAAATATAAATGAAACACATAATACGTGCTTTATAGTTTGAGGGTTGCCCTCGATTTCCCTGGAATCCCATCATCAGATCATGATTTGGTGACAATGGGACTACCTCAGAATTAAAAAAGAATTTTGAAAATCGGTCAACAATTGACGGAGTAATCGGTATACATACATAAAAAAAACATACATACAGTGAAACGTAGAACCTCCTCCTTTTTTAAAGTCGGTTAAAAACCAATACAATAAAAAAATGTATCGATAATTTCTTATCGATACATTTTTTAATTGTATTGGTTTTTAACCGAGCTCGATGTTGAGCTCGGTTTGTGATAAAAAAAAAACAGTCAAATTCGTGACAAGATTATTATACCCTCGGCTACTGAAACCATCTTAGAGTACGTATGTATTAATAATATGTATTGTGTGTAATTTTTTTTTTTTAATACCACGTTGGTGGCAAACAAGCATGCGGATCGCCTAAGCAATAAAGTAAATAAAGTAATATATGCAACTCTACATAATTAGACCTTTAAAAACTCGTGTGATCCTATTATGAAACCCAGCTTCGCCTCGTTTCTTAATGTCCAAGCATATTATTCGGTAATCAGAGATAATTTGAGTGCCGTAAGGTTGGCAGCAAGTCTGCCGATTCCCGCGCTACGGTGGTGGCACCGAGTGGCGGAAAAAGGGACTACTGCCCCCATTTGCCGAAATTCGAAAATCGAAGTTCGTATCGTATCGTCCCGCTCACTCTCTTGTTAAATAATATTAGCTTGAGAGGGACGGCACGATACGAAGTTCGAATTTTGCACTTCGTAGTCGAGGGGCTGTACTCGACGAATTTAAAGATAGCGTGTGCTCTGCCAATTAATATTATAAAACGGTGTTTCCAATAAGGATTTACGGACGGTTCGGCAAAAAAACTGTTTACGGTGCTTTTGGTGTTGTGGAACATTACGGACAGAGTTTGTGGCTATCAACATAACTTCCTTCAGACGGACTTCAACCCGGCAGCTCCCACGCGGTCCCCAAGCAGTCTCCAAGGTACGAATAATTGTCTTTCATTACTATATAATATGCTTGGACCACACTGGGAGATATTTAGATATTGAATTTGGTTGTATTACGTACATCCACTCGGGCTCTCTAACTGATCATACCTACTATCAAACCGTAATATGTTACTGTAACAGTTGCATAAACTATTATAGTTTCTCCTAAGAAGTACCCAGTTGGAATGCGCCCTATCAAAGCTTTCCCCCCAATCGTTCGTCGAATTCTGGAACATAGTATAATATTTGAAATTTGAAATAATTCTGATCGCATTAAGACTGGAATGAGTTTTTTAAGTGGCCTTATGCAAGACCACTCTTGCAGTCATTTAATTTTACCACAGTGCAGTGCTGTAGATGGCTTAGGAACAATGACGACGTACTGACTGATTGTTATTGATTTACCTTTTTCATCAACTGTGCATCATTCAACATTTTCTGAAATTCAGTCTAAAGGGCACGTATAATCATCGGTCGTGTGTTGTCGACGACTATTATTCATCTATGGCATGTGTTCGCATAAGTTTGCGCTACGTAGGTTTGTTACTTGAAGAAAAACAATACACTCTTTTTCTTTGGGCAGTCGTGTAAAAAACAAAGGTGAGGCGTTTCGGAATGCGAGGCATATTACTAGGTTTTACCCTAAAAAGTATTAAAAAACAATTGTTATCGTAATCGCGATTGCAACTAAAATTAGAAGTTAATAATTTAGTTTTTGATTCTTTTTTAATACAATCAATTGGTCCTTGGTATATCAAAATATTTATCAATTTAATATTCTTTACGAGTGTCTTGTGCTTTCTTTAGTGTCTACCATAGATTTAAGAAAAGACGTTTCCGTACATTTATCTTCTGGATAAGACTTGTTTACATTACTTCCTGTTCTAGTGGAATACGCCCATAAAAATGGTAGATAAGGATTTATTGAACACGAATGGTTACAGTTGTGTTTAGCTCAGAACATTTTCTTAGCTTGCATCTGGTCTACGATTTAGAAATTTTGTCAAGGGATTCTACTATTTAAGAATTTATTTTTACTTTTTATTTATTTAATGCGATAAGAACTGAATGAGTACCTACCCATAGAAATACAATTTTTACATTCGTTACTCTTTAATCTTGAAAAATCTCGTACACAATGAGTGTATGGTTTACACTGAATATTACAGGTACGAAATTTACATTGACTTTCGTATGTATAAAGGTTGATCAATTCCCTTATATTTAGGTTAAACTTTAAATAATTTTCATATTTTGCTGTTTATTGAACTCGTTCATAAATATCAGTAAACTACCAAAATACAGTATATACAAAAGTGTTCTGTACTTTTTAATGAATTTCTATCATTCGCCGAGCAAAGATAGGTATATATATTGATAAAATCCCAATTCGCAATGCATGTATTTTAAACGAACTAAACACGTACCTTTATTTTGAGTAGCATGTACCTTCATGTCAAAGTCGTTGCAAATGTTAATCATCAGATTTGATCATTTGGAACGGGGTGGCTGAACCGGCGTACCTTCATAAACATAAGGCTTGATTTAAGCTCAGTCCACAATCCTATCTTCTTTTATCAGCATACTCAAGCAAGAATAGTTTATAATCGTTATCAGATAAAGACTGCGTCAGGCGTCGATTCCCTGAAACATGCTAGTTAAATAATGTATTAAAACACTTGCACTGGAAAACTTACTTAGATAGCTACAATAAGAAAGTTAGTCTGTAGGACTAGGACTTTAAACGGAATATTTATAGTTATTCTTACTCAAGTACGGACTGGTAGAAAAAATAAATCTTGTCATATTAAACAAAAAGTTTCTGTGCTAATGTACATACCTACCAATATTGGCATGGTTTACTAAATTTTAATTACAATTATGAAGACCTAATGCTATTGAAATTGTTCTGAAATTTGATTGACTCTGCACTATGTTCTCACGCGACCGTTAAATTAAACATTTAAACTTATACCTTGACTTGAAGTCAAGGTGACTTGCCTAAGAAACGATAATGTAATCTGAACCAGGTTTTATTGACTTTTAGAAATTATTAAAATTAACGGACCATTTATAGGCAAGCTAGGCAAAATAATACAATAAAAAACCGGCCAAGTGCGAGTCCGACTCGCGCACAGAGGGTTCCGTACAAATTTGTAGTTTCATCTACCACAGGAATCCTGTCTCGAAGGTTTTTCCCGCTTTTCCCGAGAGTTTTAAAAAGTCCAGTGTCAGCAAAGATCTACTCTTAAGCAAACTGTACGCAGTATGGGGTCGTTTTATATCGGTTACTGACATAGACAAAAATTGCTGGTTAACTACAACTCGTAAACCTGTAAAACCTACTTACTATATGTGATAGTGTTTTTTTCTTAATTTACTATATGCACTAATAAAACTGCTCTGATTATTTTCACATTTCAGGATACCACAGTTTAGTATTTCCCTTTAGTATCTAATACTGCTGGTGATAGACGCACTATTTACATACCTACAAATTTATACGAAACCCTCGGTGAACTCGCACTTGGTCGGTTTTTTTACCTACTTTGTGAGTATTTTTTACGAGTTGGTCAAATGGTCAATTATTACTTGATATGCTGAAAAGCCTTCTTAGCTTTGTTCCCCACTTCACGTGTAGAGGAGGCTGAGGAGGTGCCCTAAAACATCGTTGGTGTGATTACTCGTACCAAGACTGTCTGAGTTATGCCGCGGACAGACAGACGGAAGGATATGGTGAAGCGGGTTCCTTATTGACTACGTAACCCAAAGTAGTAGTTTATCTACACACATATCATAAGTCCTCTTTAATGCGTCCAGGAATCATAGAAAATGACAAGCGTTTTATTATTGTTGTCGCCAGACGCCAGAAGAAAAAGTCATTACGAAAATTGAATTAGATGTCATCAAGAGTTTCAAATTTGAAACATCTTCAAAAACCAACATAATTAACAATAAAAATAACAGTCAATACGAAACGTCAGCTCGGTATGTTTGTCTATGTTTTAAAAAAATCTGTCAAATTCGTAAGTGGTATGAGTATGATAGCCTTCGGCTTCTAAACCCATGTTAGAGAAGATACGTGTTTACGTATCTTACAATATGTGTGTAGATAAAGTAATGTATGAAACTCTACATAATTAGGCCTTAAAACACTGTGTGATCTTATTACTAACATAAACTACAATTATTGAACTGTTACATAATGACGGTTCAGAAAACACGAGTGTTTTAAAGCCTAATTATGTAGAGTTGCATACATTACTTGTCTTTATCTACACACATAATCATTATAAGTACCTACTTACTCTAATGGGTTCAGAAGCCGAATTTGACTTTTCTTTTGTTGTCATAGGTAGACAAACATACCGGGCTGACGTTTCGTATCAACTGCTTTTTTTTATAAATTGCGTTGGTTTTCGAAGATGTTCCAGATTGGAAACTCATAACGACGTCGAATTCGATGTCGTAATGACATTGTGTTACTGCTGTCGTAATGCTGTGGTAATTTAAGGTTTCTGAACGCATTATAGATGACTTATGATATGTGTGTAGATAAAATAATAATGTTTTTCATTTAACACAGTAAAGAACATAATTAAGCCAAACATAATTTTGACGACCGGATAGCCTAGTGGTTAGAGACCTTGACTATGAAGCTTGAGGTACCGGGTTCGATCCCCGGTCGGGGCAGATGTTTGTATGATGCATACGAATGTTTGTTCTCAGGTCTTGGATGGTTGACATGTATTTATCTATACAAGTATGTTTATTCGTTGTCTAGTACAAATAGTACAGGCTTTGCTTAGTTTGGGACTAGGTCAATAAAATTGGTGTCAATTGTCCCATGATCCCATATTTATTATTTAAGCTAAATCTAGACATCCCGCCCTATTACCGCCACATGTACTTAGATTTTTACCGACGTTGGCTCGATGGTAAAACTGGACAACAAAACCACAAAATATAAATAGGTACCGTTTGCCCCTGCTGCGTTTGATTCGCTCCTGCAGACTCTGCACGTGCCTAGTTGAAATGCACATCAGAACCTGAAACAAATAACATTTGTTTATGAAATCCGCTTCAAATATTTTTTGCTAGTATTCGCACGTGTAGGTATATGTCGGTACCCTAACATGTATTCACTTTTATGTATGTACAGTTAGTATGGAAAGTGTATACTTAGGTATGTCAGGGAACCGACTTATTTTAGAAAATAGCAAATAACTGAAGCATACTATTATATTCATTATGTTCTAAATTTAGCATACTATATTCTATACTAAATTCTTACATTAACCTAATTGAAGAACCAAACAGTCCTAATCAGCTTTATGCTACACTATCACTATCGAACATACTTTAAGATACATAATAATATATTTTTTTTCGTTTTTTTCTTGTTTTTATTTTTTATTTAAACTACTTGATATCCTATTCAATCCAGTTGTGCTCAAGATATATTTGTTTCTCAGCGGTCCAGACCTGAAGATGAGGCTACTGTCAGTGCCTTCTCCAGCTCTCCCATGCTCCTAATACCGCCTTTACCGAACTTTATGAGTCTCTTAGTATTGCCTTATTATTTGTCAAGAGTATAGAGAGTCTTACCATTGGCATCTTTAGTAGCTGTGATCCTGGCCTGACCAATAGTGTGTCTGAACTTAACATAGCCGAGCCAATTGTGAGAATCTGCCCAGGCTGGATTGTTTTTAATTTGGCCCTTATTCTTTTACGTTTTCCGGTATCTCTGTTTCAGCCAAAAAGCATAGTTTTTAGGATTTTGGCAGAATTCGAAGCATTTAAATGTTGATTCGACTACAGAGTCAGTGAAGTCATTTGTGTCAATGTCTGATATTTTCTGCTGTGCTTTATTTTTAGCAGAGGTCTAGATCCGAGTTTGATGCTGATTTCTTTGGATTAATAACCACGTAAAAAGATTGAAAAACAAGACAAAGGTGGCGCTACCCTCATAATTCCCCATTCGACATAATAGATTAATTTGACAATACCCGTTAGTAATTATTTTTTTATCACGATTATTTCGCAAGTAGTACAGTAAGCCTGCAATCTATACCTATAAAAGAAGACCGTGACTGACTGACTGACAGACAACGCACAGCCTAAACCACTGGACCTAGAGACTTGAAATTGGCAGACATATACCTTGAGTATCCTAGAGGAGCACTAAGAAGGGATTTTTCGAAATTCTCGCGGGATAGGGAATAAATGGGATTTACATTTTCGAATCAAAGTGGCTCTATCTCCGCAGCTATAATTATTAGAGATTACAAATTTGGCATGCAAGTAGGTAATAATAACAGCTAATAACGCGTTTCAGGATTTTTCAAAATTCCCACGGGATAAAGGATAAACAGTAATATTTTCATAGTAACTGACTAGCAGATATAGAGACTTGCAAGTTTACAATTATTATTTCTTGAGGATCATAGAGGTGCACTAAGAAGGACTTTTTCGAAATTCCCACTGGATAGGGAATAAATGGGATTTACATTCTAGAATTTTTTAATCGATCTAAAGAGTTAAAATGCAAAATTCCCGCGGGATAGAAATAAGCGAACTCAAGTTCGGGGCTGATTTAAATTAAAATCACTAATAGAAAGCTACACTGCCACTGATTCATATTTAAGGTTTTTTTTAAATAGCTAGGTTAAAACTCCTAGGTTAATATCCGGCGGGAACTTTACAATTTCTCGGGATAAAAGTAGCCTATATCAATCAGAAACAGTGTAGCTTTCTGTTAGTGAATGATTTTTAATCGGGCTAAATGTAGAATTCGCTTATTTCTATCCCCCGGGAATTTTGCATTTTCCCGAGGAAAAAGTAGGTGCTAATGTCAGTTAAGAACTGTAGCTTTTTATAAGTGAAAGTTTTTTTTATCGATTACTTTACTTAAATTGTTTACTACATTACTTAAAATGAAAAAACCCGCGGGATAGAATTAATTGAACCCAACTTCTGCGCTGATTTTAAAAATTCTTCCACTAATAGAAAGCTACATTGTCTCAAATTGACATTTAATTAAAATGAAGCCCTATATTGCTAATAGGTACGTCCGTCCGCCGTCAGTGCTAAAACGCAAAAACGGAGAGTGACATAGGCAATTTTTTATCACGGGATAATATCTCATTCCCACGGGAAACACGTTACAACATCGCCTGTATTTGTGGTTTTGCGATGGATTAAAGTTATGTATATGGAGATAGTTGAAAGGTTGACGAGTGACATAGGCTACTTTTTGCTACGGGAAAATATCTCATTCCCACGGGAAAACACGTTAGAAATCTTATAACATAACCCATAATGATTGTAATGCTTGCATGCTCGCTTGCATGTTTGCTTGCATGCTTGCTTGCGTGCCTGCTTACATGCCTGCTTGAATGCTTGCTTGATTGCTTCCTGGATGCTTGCTTGCATGTTTTCTTACAAGCTTTAATAATTGCTTGAATGATTGCTTGCGTGCTTGCTTGCATGCTTGCTTGCATCTTGCTTGATGCCTGCTTGCATGCCTGTTTGCATGCCTACTTGATGGCCTGCTTGCATGCCTGCTTGCATGCCTGCTTGCATACCTGCTTGCATGCCTGCTTGCATGCCTGCTTGCATGTCTGCTTGCATGCCTGCTTGCGTGCATTATACCTTGCTTAGTATACTTACTTGCGTGCCAGCTTGCATGCTTGCTTGCAATATTGCTTGCAAGCTTGCAAGTTCGCTTGCACGTTTGCTTGCTTGCTTGCTTGATTGCTTGCTTCTTTGAAATGCTTATGGTTCACGCGAGCGAAGCCGCGGGCAAAAGCTAGTCATTATTATACTTAAAATTGTTTTAGAAAAACGTACGTAATATCTGTAAAATTTCTCCATTAGAAACAGTTAGGCTCGACTATAATTTATTTTACATAATTTTTAAATTCATGAACAACTAATTTGTTCACCCGCGACGACGATTTAAATGATTTGCGCGTGGTCGCGGGTTAGGAAATTAATGACGCCTGATTCAATCAATAAATCTTCAATTAGAGTCTGGCAAATGAAAGATGAGAATGAGTTTTTTATGGAACTTTTTATATGACAACACAAGCTTAATTGTCAAACGTCATTGTCCTGTCACTCAATCGTTTTGACATCATCGTTCGCTTTTCGCAATTGCCGCGTTTTTAAGTGTTCGTGATGAAAAAAACTATAAAAAGTAATATTCGTAAGCTGCTGCATACTATAATATGTAAATACAAAGAAAAACAAGAGGAGAGAAACATTGCTTTCAAGCAGAAACAAGAGTGTTTACACGCGATATCGTCGTTTCTAGGTTACTCGTCGCTACTCATTATCTAATAAGTACGAGTGTAATAAAATTACACGTGTACTTACGAGGGCTGTTTGATAAGTACCCGTTTATGGAAAAAAAAAAAACATTTTTTTTGTATATATGCATTTATTTTTCTACGTAGTCACCTTTTAACTCTATACATTTGTTCCACCTATACTCAAGCTTCAATCAACCATCCAAAAAGTATGATTTTGGAAAGTCATTAAAATAGGCCTCTGTGGCGGCAATGACTTCGTCATTTGATCCAAATCGCTTGCCACCGAGCCATTTTTTTAGGTTGGGAAACAAAAAGAAATCGCATGAGGCCAAATCTGGAGAATACGGGAGGTGAGACAATAGTTCGTAGCGTAACTGTGCTAATTTAGCCGTCACAACTCTGGACGGGGCGTTGTCGTGATGAAACAGTACTTTTTTCTTTTTTGAATAGGGTCGTTTGTCCTTCAACACGGCGTCAAATTCATCCAATAAATTGGCATAGCCCTGTTTTTGTTTTTCCCTTTTCTAAACAGTGAATATGTATAACACCCTGCGAATCCCAAAAAACGGTCGCCATGACCTTTCCAGCCGATGGGACGGTTTTTGCTTTCTTTGGAGCAGGTTCACCCGGTAAAATCCACTGCTTCGACTGCTTTTTCATTTCCAGGGTGTAGTGGTGGACCCACGTTTCGTCCACGGTCACGAAACGACGCAGAAACTCCTTCGGGTTACGTTTGAACACGGCCAAACACTGCTCCGAAGTAGTCAGTCGGTTCCGTTTTTGCTCCTCCGTGAGTAAACGCGGCACCCACCTCGCCGATACTTTCTTCATACCCAATTTTTCTTCTAATATGTGTTGTACCCTCTCGATTGAAACGTTTACAGCATCAACGATTTCTCGATGTTTAATTCGGCGGTCGGCTAAAACGATATTTTCAATTTTCTTAACCATATCATCTGTAGTCACCTCAACTGGCCGGCCTGGGCGATCCTCATCAAAGACGGTTGTTCTCCCCCGCTTAAACTCGTTATACCAATATCTGACGGTTTCATAGAAGGAGCACATTCATGGTAAACAGCTTGCATTCTTACTTTTATTTCATCACATGTTTTTCCTTCCAAAAATAAGAATCTAATTACAGACCGATACTGTTCTTTCTCCATTTTAACAATTTTAAGTTCACGCCTTTACTGAATCGTTGTCAAATGAGAAAAAAAAAACAAAAGAACGCCATTTTTTTTTAATTTCCCCGCCTCTGAAAAATGGCTTAAAAAGGTGGTATACTTATTTGCGGCCAGTGATATTAATATATTTAGAAAACAGGTACTTATCAAACAGCCCTCGTATGTCAGGTTAATTTGATACTGTTATTACTTTTTTTTTACAGAAGGACTAGGGGATGTTGAGGGAGTAGATATTGTCAAGAATACTGTAGAAAAGTTAAGTGAGTTGGAGAATAACGAAATTTTAAAACCCAAAACCAGTATATGGAAGAAATTGCTTCTTACACCGGTACGTATGTATTGTACAGATGTAGTTTAAAAGTATTTGTCATCTACAAAATTCCGAAATCCGGTAAGACTTAAACTCTAATTAATTTGCCGTATTTTAAGACAGACATTAGACATGTCCAACAATATGAAAATTTATTAGTCAATGTCAACATGTCGAAGTGAAAATTTATCGCTATTGTTATTTTTGGAATGAAATCGGACATTGACATACTGAAATCCATATTGTTGAGCATATAAATGTCCATAATAAAATAAGGTAATTGATTTACAGTGAGGGTCTCATTGAATTTCCGAATTTTGCAGTTGGAAAATAATTTTGCACTACATCTTTATAATGAGTGACGATATTCCTATGGTGTAATTATTTACAAAATACCTGTACACTTACATTTTCCTTATTTTTTGTAGAGATAAGTGTTTCAACACTTAACAGAATAAAACACGAGGGGTCAGTCAATGAAGGTGTATGGAATACTCCAGGAAAAAAACGCCCTCACATAAAAACTGTATCAAACTTAGATACCTTCGACATTGATGCTATACGGAACAAAATCAATGAATTTTATATTGTATAAAAAGAAGTTCCAACATTGAGAAGCCTTTTGACAGACTTACAAGCATCCATTAGTTTTCGTGGCTGTCGGGAAACCCTCAGACATATATTGCTTTCAATTATTGCTTTGGCTATGAATTCAAAAACAGCAAAAATGAACGCTCATTGTTAATAAAGCGTTACGATATTGCTGCATGGAGGCACAAGTTTCTCCGAACAATTGCCACTAAAAGGGCAGAGGGTAAACAAATTGTATACCTTGACGAGACATATGTTCATGAAAACTATAAACCTAATAAAAAATCATGGCAAGGTCCATCTACGAGTGGTGCTGTGGAAAACATATAGTCAGGAAAAAGGTACATTGTTGTGCATGCTGGGCACGAAAATGGATTTGTACCTAATGCATTATTGGTTTTTAGTACCAAATCTAAGAGTGCTGACTATCACCATGATATGAATGGCCAAAATTTTAACAAATGGTTGACTGAGAAGCTTATCCCAAATTTGCACAAGCCCAGTGTAATAATAGTCATGGACAATGCCAGTTACCACACTGTGCAGAAAAATAAGGCCCCGACAATGGCAAATCGTAAAGCAGATTTTCAAAAGTGGTTTGATGAGAATAATATAAAGTATGAATAATTTTACTCCAAAGAGGAATTGATGTGTATAGTTGATAAGCATAAGCCAGACCCTACATATGTGGCAGATGACCTTCTCCAGCAGAATGGCCATGAAGTATTAAGACTTCCTCCATATCATTGCGACCTGAACCCAATAGAGTTGATCTGGAGTTCAGCAAAGCGACTCATTGCAAAAAAAAACATTGGCTTATCTGCAGCAGACACAGAAAAACTGATTAAGGAGTCATTTGCGAGCATAACTGCCTTAGACTGGAAAACAATGACTGACCATGTCATTAATGTGGAGGATAAGTACAGACAAAGAGACAATGTCACAAAAAATGCATTAGAAGAATTTATTATCAATGTGGGCAGTGATAATGACACAAGTAGCTCAGAAGAATCATTATATGAATTTTTAGAGTCTGACTTTGATTACACTGAATAATGAGCATTCCTATTTGCTTAATAAATTTTTGTATTTTAGGTTTTCTTTTTATTTATTAATAAAAATATCTACATATTTTCACAGCTGTGTAAATCATGATTACACCAGTGACCCGTTCCACGAAGATACAAGTTACAAATCCTTACTAATAACTTATACCTAGATATAATCCTTATTTACTTAATGTGGAAATCACTCTGCCTGTCTGTTCTGTATATCAGCATAGTTTATATACATAATATGAAAAATAGTTATCTAATCAACAAACCTATAATAGGATTAACTTGATCATGTATGCATGTATGTCCGGATTCATTTAAATCGAAAACTACAGACTGGATTGGCATGAAAGCTAGTTTATAGCTTGGATTGTACTATGTGCAGATAAATTAATAAAATTACGTTTTAATAATAAAATAAAGTGTCAAGACTGGTTTTTGCGTTATACGTCAGGGATACCACACTCTGAATTTTCGAATTTGCCGCCATTTTTCATTCTCATCTTTCATTTGCTAGACTCTAACTTACAAGATCTACAAAAGTTTCTTACTAGTTAAATGACGACAATAGTGGTCAGTGCTTTTAAAGATATCAATTATTTCCAGGCGTTGCGTTTCCAGGGTTGACGAGACCTGCTGCTGTTGTTATTTCAATATAAATTCTCTTAACTTGACATTATTTCCAGTAGTAAGTGGTTGATCTCATTTGTTTTTCGACTTTTACCCACGATTAGTAAATGAATGAATGCATTTTTCGCTATTGTACTTTTGCAATCCTTAATGTTTCAGGAAGAATAGAGACGTCTACACGGGAAATTGCGGTCTTTTGCCTCGTAGCAGTGCATTCAATCGGGTTCATGAACCGACGTCAGCCTTATTCAGCCCCCGCTGCAGTTTTATAGCCATTATAAAGCGACCTAGCTCACGCCACACAACTCTCGTTGAGTTTTATGAATGTTGTCATGTTTTATTGGAGTTTAAGAATGTATGTGTAAAGTTTCAATTTATTGCTGGGTTTAAAGGTGTTTCAAAAGGTTACAGCGTGCTCCCTAGGATACTGGGAGCTTTATTACATAATGATATAATCAATTAGGACTGAAGTTTTCGTTTACTATAAGTAGACAAAATCGTGAAGTTTAAGGGCTTTTTGATACGTTTGAATATCACTCGATCATAGTGAAATAAACAGATTACTCACGTGTATAAGTCGAGTTTATGTTTCGGACTAATTTGTTTCTCCGAGAGCATAAGACTCGGCGCCAACGATACGAATAATCATCGTCATATTTCAACCAATATACACGAAACACCAACCTTTATCTTGAATCACTCTAACTATTGGTGAAAACCGCCTCAAAACCCGTTCGTAGTTTGAAAGACGGCGGCGGGAGGCGTCTTTGTTTTACACTCCATAGAGCTGTAGAGATGTTAGTGAAGAAGAGATGTAAGGATAGTGGTGTAGTGAGAAGCTGTATACAAAAATTGGTTAAGATTTAAATTTTTGTCATTAAAAAACCGGATTCACTAACTGCTAACGTATTTAGACATAGGTAATCAATACATTCAACTCTTTGGCACCTGATTGGGATGACATTTTGTATGGGAAAACGTTTTTATTCTTAAGTTGGGATCAGGAAACTTTAGTGAATAAATTTTTCAAGAGAAATAATTGAACATATTGTGTTTCACCATTTTTGAAAATTTCAACCCTAAAGAGGTGTTTGAGTGGGAAAACGTCATTTTTAAAATTACGGTTATGAAACTGAGTAAATTATACCCCTAAAGGAATGGAAAGGGACTGGGAAGGGATATTGCACCGGAAACGTTATTTTTAAGGTTACCGTCATGAAACTTAGTGAGCTCACTCTTTTAGGGAAAACATAGAAAACAAATTTCGTAATTTGACGACCGAATAGCCTAGTGGTTAGAGACCCTGACTATGAAGCTTGAGGTTTCGGGTTCGATCCCCGGTCGGGGCAGATGTTTGTATTATGAATACGAATGTTTGTTCTCGGGTCTTGTATGTTCAATTATATTGTATATGAGTATGAATTTATCTATACCATAAGTATGTGTATCCGTTGTCTAGTACCCATAGCACAGGCTTTGCCTAGTTCGGGACTAGGTCAATTTGGTGTCACTTGTCCCATGATATTTATTTATTCATTTTATTATTATTTTTGGAAATTCTATACCTACTGGGGTAAATCGGTGGGTAGAAGTTAGAGCGGGAAAACGTTATGTTTAAACTTTATATAGGAAGCTTTGTAAATATACCTTTCATAAGAAATGTAAGAAAACGTGTTATTTTACTGTTTTAATCGGTCCTGGTCGGGCTACCAGAATTTCACTACCAGATTATTGTATTGTTACCGGACTTGCATCTGTATACCAAATTTCAAGCTGATGCCATTAACTGTTGAAGAGTTCCCTCCTGCAGAGACGGTCCTGGCCGGACCACCTGAATTCCACTATCAGGTGTATTATTGTCAACAGACTTACATAAGTATAAATAAAATAATTTTATGTTATATTAGGTAGTAGGTTAGTTTTTTTGCTCCATTATCAATCAATCAGTCAGTGATAAAAATGACGAGTTTTAAACGTTAATATTTTAATAACCGATTTAGCTATAATATTTTTTGAATTTGGGGTTCTAGATAGTTTTAAAAATCTCAACCAACAAATAAAATTTCATGTGCCTGTGTTAAATAGATTTTGAGCTATCACGGGTTAAAAGTGGCTCCAAATTGTTCGTGTAATATAACATGTGGCTGCTGCGTCGCCAGTTCCTTTTCCTTGATCTTGGCTTGACACGCTAGTAGCGTGTCTATAATTCCTTTATTTTAGCATTAAGAAGAAGGTAACGATCTTAACATGTCTTTTTATTGAAAAACAGTTTTCAAAAATAAGTAACAGGTATAAATAACAATATAAATAATTAAATTTAATTTTTATTTAATTGTTACTTGTTTTTACTTATTTTCTAGTAAGCTAGTCTTCATACAAATACGCAATCTTTTTCAATTCGTGACTCGGAATTTTCTCACTATCAATGTCATTATAATTTTTTGAAATGTACCTACCCACAATTACTGTTTTATTAAGCCGTTTACTATCATATGTATTTTCTATTATAAACGTAACTATTACCTGCAACTTTCAGCAGACAACGACTGCAAAATTTTATTTAACTATTGACTTGTGATACCTATTTCAAATCGTTTATTCTGCACCAGACTTTCTGTTTAAGGAGACCAAAAAACGGAATCCTAGGTTTCCTGAAAATTACATCTCTCAAATCTACCGTTTCTTGTGCTAATGGTTACGTAATTAAGAGTATAATTGATGATCAAACGAACTTACCTGTACGTGAAGTTCGATCATCATAATTATATGAGCAGCTTCATTCTTAGCTTGTATTATAAGTAATCCAAAAATAATTTCAAACCCTTGGTTTTTCTAAGAAAGCCGAGTTTTTTCTGTTTAATACTTACGCATTATTTACATCTGTCAACGGACAATTTAATAGAGACGAGGCATAGAAACCTTACTAACAACGGTTAATATTATGACATGAGGTATATTTGATATAAACCATTAGTTAAACAAAGTTTTGGCACCCGCTGGAAAACGTACCATTTCTCGGTTACCCTGAAACTCCGTTCCATTACTAAGTATCGAGTCGTATCGAGTCATTAATCGAATTCGGTCCCCGATTAACGAATACGTCGTTAATCACAACCGTATTTCCATTTGGTTCCGATACTGAGCGATCATTAACGTGGAATGTCAATAAATTTATACTGAAATCTGAACATGTTGTTATTGTGAAATATAATATCAGTCGTATTTAGAAACTGAAGCGGATATTATGTTTGGGGACGATCTAGGTATAAACAGTTTTTTTTTGGGTTCCGTACATCAAAAGGAAAAAACGTAACCCTTATAGGATCACTTTGTTGTCCGTCTGTCTGTCTGTCAAGACCCTTTTTCTCTGCAACGCGTGGAGTTAGCATGCTGAAATTAATATCAAATACTCAAATACCATACCAATTCAGGTGTAAGGGTGGGCACGCGACCCGGAGTGTCGAGGTTCCAGGTTCGATTCCCGGGGTTGGTATTTTTCTGGTTTTTTTTCTGTGTATTCATGTTTCGGTGAGTTTATTAAAAATATAATTCAAATACTCAAGTCTGCGGTTCATTGAAGCTGTGAAAAAATTAACCTTCTAACCTTCAACGCAATCAAAAGATACAGTCAGTAAAGGGTACTTCCAGTTGTCCTACAAAAAGTTAAAAGTTGTCATGTTAAAAGTGTCCTAGAAACTTGAAATTTGGTATGAAGGTAGCTCTTATAGCACAATCACTCAGAAAATTCTCAAAATCTTAATTTTTTATGTCTGTCTGTAGATTTCGCAGACCAACATAAGTTGACCCCACGCTGCGTACATTTTGCTTAGAAGCAGGGCTCTGCTAACATTGGACTTTTTAAAACACTGGGGAAAAGCGTTAAAATCTTTCTACGGAACCCTCGTGCGCGAGTCCGACTCGCACTTGTTTATTGTTGGGTCGCATTGATTAAGCATTATGTTTGTTAGAGACGTGATCAATACACTAGCCCAATATAATTATTATACAGGGTGACACGCCAGATGTAAACCCAACTAAACAATGCCGGCTTAATTAAAGATCATTAACTTAATGCACTAACTCAGTTATTAAAATTAAACAAAAAAAATAAATCAGAAACTCACTGTAGCAATATTACCTGCAATGAAGTGCCTGCCTGTCATGGTCATGTTAAACCTACTTGTCGTGTGTCTGTACTGTATTCAATTGCAAGTAGTAATGTCTGATATCTAGACCTCGTTATTCCAGGGTAGTGACGGAATAATAGGGAAACATGGTGGCAATTGGCACAGTTTAATATTTATTGTCAGTAAAGTAATTGCTATTTCAAAAATGACAATTACTAATCACAAGAACTTATTTAGTTCTTAAGTTGCCGAAGTCTTTTACAACCACAATATTAATGAATTCACTATCTTTAGAGAAGGTTCGGTTGAATGACACAGATAAATTGGATGCATGTATGGACTGAAGGGTCGAAAATTAAGATTTGAAGATGATAATAATATTCGAACGGGTATTATGTATTATGATTTTTCTACTCCTGTATTATAATCTGTCAATTAAAATCTGGCAAAACAGTACCAGAAGCAAAGAAGAAGTCTACTATAATCAATCACCTCTCCTAGTCGCCATTGTAATGAGATTTACTGCGCAAGCTGATATGTTGCCTTTGTTACCTGCTGGCATGTATTTTGATATTCCCTTATTGTGCCAATCCCACCTTTCTCTTACAATGTTTATCATCAAAGTGTCCAGTTCTTTGTGGTAAAACTTTATTCTCATTCTCAACATCTTTGATGGGTAGAGGGAATCAATCAAAAGTTGAGAGGGAGATTCCACTATTGCGGGCATAGGTGGCAAATCCCTAGGAATAGGGGGAAGACTTTCTCTGTCCAGTATGCAAGCACAGCATATTTAAATTCTGATCTGGATTCAAGTGAGTGGGAGGTACCTCTTGATATTCTACATTGTCATCTATTGTCAATTTTCCTATTCTCCTATTATTACCTGGTCGCCAATCAAGCCACTGCGCTTCTGAAACTCCAAGAAAATCAGAGAGGTCTCTTTTTGTTATGTTGCCTGCTTCAATTTTCATTCGAGAGGGGTTTTAAGAACTTGTTTTTTCATAGTTATTCCTACAATATGTTGCCACGCTTGTTATCGCTTGTAGTAAAAATGCTTTGTTTGGCGCGTTGCAGATCATTAATACCAGCAAAGGGCCTTCATGTTCAAAGTTACCCCTACAATGACCGAACATGAATGACACTTTCTCTTTGCCAAGGTACACCTTGTACGTTCCCCCTGACCTGTTGTTCCTTTCAATTATTTTTACCTTACAAGGGTAAGGAGAGAAAGTGACTCCACCTATCTCTGTTGTCATGGACACCTTTTCACCTAATAGGCATTTCAAGAATAAAGTGTATGGATCTGTCGATATAGTTGAAGGATCCCTCAGTATAGATGTTAAAGTCTTCCCATCGATCATCGTGCTATTAATACATGAAATTGCATTCTGAATCCTGTATCTATAGAATTTTATTTTCTGGCAAATGTGCATGGCTATCTAACGCAACCCATACTTATTTGCAACGTTGTTTCCCTTAGACATTCTATTTGCTTTAAATGTGGAATGCATTAATGCATGCTTCAGCTCAGCACATTCGTCAGTTAGCCCACTAATGGGTGGCAAACATCTTATTTTAGGGTCTAATTGTGCTCTAATTATTCTTAGCTGTGAGGCCCAGAAGTAAGCTCGCCCATTTTCTGTTTTAATGATTCTAGAACTGTAGGCTCTATGTATTCCCTCTCTACTGTTGAGTCTGGCAAGAAAGCTTGTATTATTGCTTTGTTTCTCATGCTTGAGGGAAGCTCAGCTATGGGTTTCTGTGTTCTAACGAAAGATCTTTCCATCTCCATCCTTCCAAACTGAAAGGACATTATCATTCCAGTTAATTGAATTATAATCAGTTACTGCCTGGTCATGTTTCCTACAGACTATCTTTATGACTTCTAGAGCTTCGTCACTTCGTTCCTTGGATCTTTCTATTCACCACTCTATCATTTTATATGATGCTAGTATTCCCCCGTGAAGATGAACGTCATCTGGGCCCAGCATATTCGGAGGAACGCCATAAATTCGAGCGGAATCTTTTTTCACTGCTAGACGGTATTTTGTGGCCATATTTGACATGCACGTTAACAGTGGATTGGGATCTTTGACATTCCTCGAATTTCTTTCTATCGCTCTTATATTGTTGTACTTGTATGTGTCTGTATTTATCAGTACAGACATATAGCTCGTTCTCTTGCTCTGTTGATTTTTCTCACTGCTAACATATTAAGTTGTTCCTACTTTTTATTATTTGAATCCATCTTTTGTTTTTGTTATAGGAACTGTTAATACTTGTTATTCATACTTCATACATACTTCATACTTGTTAATCCATAGGTCACTGGTTCAATCCAACTCGAAGGACCAATATGTTGGGGTCACGAAGTTCTTGTTCGTATGTTGTTAATGATAGATAATAGTAGATTAGAAGATAACTGTTTATTGGGAAAACTTATTCTAACGATACAATGTTAATTGTATGAGAATTGCTAAACGCCAACGCGATCGAGACGTATTTCTTGGCCTGGTCGGCAATTACACTAGGCGCTCTGGCCTCGCGGTCCGCCTTTAGGTAAGGCAACGTGATGCCGTGTTCGGTTGTATTACACCGAACAAACGTTATAAGTCTGTTTCAAGTTCTATGCTCTATGGTCAAAATTCAGTAACATAATAACCCATACTTAGTTCAATAAGTTACTCTTATTGAGTAAAATAATAACATTTTAAAAAAGAATACTAAGTTCGATTCTGATATTGAGTTTTTTTAAACATGCATGTGCCTCGTGATTGGTTACTTAAACATGAGTAAGAACAGCTGTAAGCTAATCATAATTAAGGAGTATTTTTTAACCAACTTCAAAAAAGGAGGAGGTTCTACGTTCCACTGTATGTATTTTTTATTTTTTATATGTATGTTCATCAATTACCCCGTCAATTGTAGACCGATTTTCAAAATTCTTTTTTTATTTGAAAGGGTATACACCTGAGGTGGTCCCATGTCACCAAGTCATGATCTGATGATGGGATCCTAGGGAAATCGAGGGCAACCCTCAAATTTTACAGGCACGTACTATGTGTTTCATATGTTTTCTAAGGTTATTCAAATATTTGCGTCTGGTAATCATCATCTCATGACGATGGAAGGTACAACTCCTTAGCGGTTAGGAGTTGGAGGATAATTTTGAAAATGTTAAATCAACGAAAAATTGTGAAATAAAAATCTTTTAACAAAAAAGTAAAACCGCCTTCAAAAAAAAAACCTTAGGAAAAAACGTAAAATAATCCTCTAAAATAATGATAAATAAATAAAATAAAATAAAATGCGTTTATTTCGGACAACAGAAACTAAAGCCTAAAGTTTTATGGCCTAGCACTAAGCAGCAGAAATATGAAGTCGGTGCGGTGCGAGCGGAATATTCGGAACGTTTTTTTTCTAAGTTTTTTTTTTTTGAAGGCGGTTTTATTATATTACCGCATATCCCTACTACTATTCCAACTAAGTTTATAAATGCTGTTTGTTATCGAATTCCCAATTGCACCACAGGTATTTCGTGTTTTGAAAAGGGTTGAGTACATTTTATTGTTTTTCAAGTGTGCCATTTATACTGTCTAAACTACTAAAAAGCTTAAAATAATATTTATTTTGTTTGTTCCCATTGGTTCCATACTCCCCTATATTATATGACACTTGTGACATTGTCACTGCCCTGATATGACATAAGATAACGGAGGCCTATGATATCAAAGCGAAAGATAAGAGGAAAACAACTAAACTTATTAACATATTTTAATGAATTAAGTCCAATAATAAGCGATATTTGTTTAAAAATGTTTATTATTAAATTATGCAAGTGTTAAGTTTAAACTTATTTCAACGTTCGGTAGACGAAAAACCTCAAAATATTCGGACTTGTTCCAATTTTTTGCGATGTTACTTTTATTTTGACACGTAAATTTTTAAAGTAGACTACATTTGCTACAATGTGAGATTAGAACTATTTCTGTCAACCCAATAGGTAAAGCCGCGATACAGACAATATTCTTTATTTTTTTTTTGGAACTTGCAAATTTTTAGCAATACCTATTTTAGACGTCACTCCAGTTACACTGTGCTTTTGAGAGGATCCTGGAACTATACTAATTAAACCTCCGAGCGTCTTTGTCTTAGGAGAGAATCAAAAAATTATGTCCATGGTCGAAAAAAATCCGGAATTTAGAAAGGAAGCTATTATTTTTCTCGACATCAACTCTTTTCCAGACGAGGTAACAGCAACGGAGGCAACCCCAACACTCATAACTTCGACGAGCTCGGTACTGACTATTCCCGAGGGCTGCGACGAAAACCAGCTACAATTGTTATGGTAGTTGCATCTTGCAATTGATTTGTCAGCTGGTTCCCACATCGAGCTGATTTTTTACCGTAGTGAGAGCACTTAGTAAATCCGCCGATTTTGGACTTTGAATTTCCGATTTTGAATTGAATACAAGTAAAGTCAACCAAGTCAGCAGAAATTTCTGCTTCAAAACTGCTTGCAAAAAAAGCAGAAAAAACCAAACTTTCAAAGACTGAGTCTTCATAAAAAATCGAACTTCTGGCCCAATTTTTCGTTTTTTGTTATGACACTTCCCTGAGAGGATGACCTCGAACACTTCGCGCCTTCCTCACCCCACCTCACTTCTACTAAACAAGTTGGTTTTAGTGACGACATCTATTAAATATCGGTCTAACTTCATTTTACACAGTGTTATCACAAATAACGCGTCTTTTAGAAAACAATTTTTTTTTTCAAAATTCGCACCGATTACGTAAATTACTTTTTTAAATTTTTTTAAATATTCTAGATAAAGGCCTGGTGCCCAGCAGTGGGACGTAAATAGGCAGATGATGATGATAGTGATGATGATGATGATTATAAATAAATAAATATCATGGGGCAAATTGACACCAATTGACCTAGTCCCAAACTAGGCAAACCCTGTACTATGGGTACCAGACATTCGTATTCATCATACAAACATCTACCCCGACCGGGATTTGAACCCGGGACCTCAAGCTTCATAGTCAGGGTCGCTAACCACTAGGCCATCCGGTCGTCACAAAAAAATATAAAAATGTGTTTTAATAATGTTAAACATAGAAATCCTAGCCTATTAAATTCTCTATACATTGGTATAGGTCACAAGTCAAAGTAAATTATGCTTATGATGTAGTAACAGAATATTAATTGCAACTTGACTTACTTGTGATGCAGATATCATAAGTATTAAATAGAAAAAAAAATGAAACATAGAAAACCAAGTTAAGATGTTATAGATACTTAATGTATTTATGTATTTATATATTTTGTTTTTATCGTTTCAATAATTTACAGAAAGGCTCTAAAAAGCAGCCATTTCAGCGTCTGGGTCAGGGAAGCGCCTTAATAAAGGTACTCGAAAATTTTGTAGTCTTTAATATACTAAAGGACGGTTATTTTTTGCGTCACCCCCGCATTTTAGGTCCCAAACTTTGATAATGCGTACGGCATACCAATCTCCACATGTGGCCACATGATACCAATCGATCCTAGAAAAAAAAAATCTTTTGCCGCAAATAATGTTTGAACCACTTGTTGGACCTGTGTAAGTGGCCTACACAAATCAAATTAAATTTTATTTTTCTTAACACCTACCTAGTTTCATACCTGATATTAATTAATTTAATTTCGATCACTAAAACGAAATAAAGCTAAGGATAAGAAGTATGTATAATATATCTATTAAAAGTGCCCGTAATAACCCGACCGTGACATTAACGCTATGTTGACAATAACCTACCGCCGTAATACCCTCGTTTTATGCCTGGTTCTATATTCGCGAAAACGCTAGTCTGTAATATTTCGTTTATGTGAAACCATATAAATTCAAACGCTATAATTTGTTTGCTTTGTTCATTTAATACGTGCCTGAGCATCTTACGAAATAAACTAGAGGGTAATAAACGAAAGAAGTACTTCTTACATTTTGAATGGTTTGGCATGTTATGATGCATTTCATTTCAAACGAAAGTCTTTGCGAAGCATCACTGTAACACTACATGTTTTGTTTTGGTAAATATCAATGACTTTTCATACACAGGGATATCACAGGTGAGCTTAGAAGCAATCTAAGTACACTTGCATTGACAGTGACATGACCAGTGGCATGTCATGTGTGATTGACAATTTACCGAAATATTACACTTACGGGCTATAATAAAATTAAGCAGCGTGATTGTAATTATTTCGATTTTATTTACATAAATCAGCTAGCGTGCATCAGTCAATGTCAAAGTCAAATACAAAATACTTCTGACTGCGACATTCATAATTATACATTGCTGCTTAAGTACACGTAAGCAATTGCCAAGCACACTTTCGTGAATGAAGACATAAGCGACAAAGTATACAATTTTAACAGTTCATTTCATCAGTCGAAGCACAATAGGGTGACATTGGAAGACGGTGCCATATAAAATTTTGGATGAGAAGATAAAATTAAAAAGATGCTTAAAAGGAGCCGATACAACCAATTAAGTACTCAACTCAATCGCATACTTACCGTGTTAATTTTTATGTTTATGTGATTTCCCGTAAGAAAAAATGAAATAGAAAAAGAAAATGTTAATGACAGAAAGTTAAATATAAACTAATTATTAAACGCTTAATCTTTCTATTTATCTACCCATCTCTTGGGAAAAGTTGGTTATCTTCTAAAATTGTAACCATTTAAGTATTAAGATAAAGATCAACGAAAAGAAAAATTGGTTTCATAGCCGTGTATAATCAATAAACTGAAAGCTTAAAATAAAATCTTGCTTCAAAATTCCTCAAGTCAACGTATTGTTTAGAGAAACAGGAAGTGGTTGCGTCGAACGGCTTCAGTGCCAGGAAATTGCGGTCTCTACCGCGCATGACCTTAAACCCCAATGCAGTAATCCTTTGATAGAAAATTATGCTTAAACATGCCATTAATCTTTCGTAGTTTTTGTAATATACTTGCTTAATGTGGACCTCCATGATTAGTAAATAATAAGTTTCATTTTATCTGTTGAAGAAAGTATTTAGTGTAATATTAAGGTACAAATACAATAATAGAGGTAAAATGTACTCTGCTAAAAGACCAAAAAAAAAAAATTCAGTGCATATATATGTAATTATAAAAATCGGTCCAGTCGTACCTGACTAATGGTGTAACTAACACGACTTTGTTTTACATATTATTATGTACATTGTACATAGACTAAAACGCGCGAAAAAGCAGATTAATGGAGGAAACAAAGTCTAAGTATGGCAAAATTATACATAAATTGCTGCGTAACGTAATCCAATAGTAACGTTATCGAGAAATTTGTATGACTCCTGCCCGTGAGTGTATTTCGAACTAAAATTTAGCATGAAGTTTCTCGATTTCGATACGTTAACATTACGTAACACAGGATTTGAATATTTGTACTCGACCCTCAGAGCACAAAGAAATAAAGTAGATATTTGAAAGTATGTATAAAAAAACTTGCCTTTTTTTAGATTTCAATAAAACATGATTCGTTATAAATAAATTAGGTGCTGACAATATTTTTTTAAATAGTTAACGATTGTCGAGGATCGCATAACATAGAGTTTGGTGCTATCTGTGTGCAAGTTGATTTTAATTATGTTATTAACTTCAAATTTAATCCTACCCCTTTGATTTTTTAATATAAAATTATTATACTAAGTTTAATCGTGGTTTAATCAGTGACAATTGAGTTCTTAATTATTACGTTAAAGTTACTTACAGTCCGTCAGCACTTTGAATAGGGTTCGGGAAAATACATATTGACGTATCTTTCTTTGACATAAGAAGCGCCATTGTCACTGGCTCAATTAATCGCCTACAAAGAAGGCGCATTTATTGCAAAACATTCATTGATTAAATAATTGTGAACGAAGGGTGGGCGATTAGTTGTGCTGCTGAGTATCCACACTTACCAGTCTTTGTAAGTTTGTGCAATAACGTTTGAACAAAGAAACAATAAAGATTACTGGTTACAACGTTTTAATCATATTTAACAGGACTATGACGGCTAAATATTCATACATGCAAACAACAATTTCACTGTCTGCTTGGCCCATGAACAAAGTAATTGTTAATATTTGTAAATGGGAAGGATTAACATTTCAAAACCTTATAAATATCAATAACAATTATCTTATTACATCTTTGAGAGAAGTGTTTACGAATTTAGAAATACTTAAACCTTCTTGGCGGTTACCGTCGCCTAAAAAAGGAAATAATTAAGTATTAAGGATAATCCGGGAATCCAGCAGTTCTATTAACATTTTCTTTACGTCTACATGCACCGTTCTAAGATTTATTGATTATATTTCAATAACAAATTCCTTTTTTTTAGTCGAAGATATCTAAATAAATATAAAAAACCGGCCAAGTGCGAGTCGGACTCGCCCACGAGGGTTCCGTAGAAAGATTTTAACGTTTTTCCCAGTGTTTTAAGAAGTCCAGTGTTAGCAGAGCCCTGCTCCTAAGCAAAATATAAGCAGTGTGGGGTCAAACTTATATTGGTCTGCGAAATCTACAGACAGACAAAATTTTAAGATTTTGAGACTTTTCTGAGTGGCTGTGCTATAAGAGCTACCTTCATTCCAAATTTCAAGTTTCTAGGACAACTGGAAGTACCCTTTAGGTTTTTGGATTTCGGCAATTTGTATGGAAATAGCCTTTTTGATGACTGTATCTTTTGATTGCGTTGACTTAGAAGTTTGATTTTTTCACAGCTTCAAGGGACCGCAGGCTTGAATATTTGATGTTAATTTCAGTATGCTACCTCCACGCGTTCCAGAGAAAAAGGGACTTGACAGACAGACAGATAGACAGACGGACAACAAAGTGATCCTATAAGGTTTCCGTTTTTTCCTGTTGAGGTTTCCGTATCTCAAAAGGAAAAAACGGAACCTGAACTGATAAAAATAAACCAATTACACACAATAGGTACATAATCATGATGACGAAACTGTAGACTTGTGTTATTTAAACGCTGTCTACGAGCATGACTGCTATGCATTAATTTGCAGCAGGGCGACAACCACTCTTAGTAAAAATTTTAGATTTAGACTTAGACAGCACGTGGTATTTTTAATATTATGACTTATTCATGACGTAATATGACAAAAAATAGTTAACATTCATCATCATCATGTGAGCCGAAAGACGTCCACTGCTGAACATAGGCCTCCCCCAAGGCTCTCCACTCTGACCGGTCTTGTGCTTTCCGCATCCACCGCGGTTCCGCGATCTTTACTAGGTCGTCGCTCCATCTTCTTGGAGGCCTACCGACAGCTCGTCTCCCAGTTCGTGGACGCCGTTCGAGAACCTTCTGACTCCATCGGCCATCAGTTCTGCGAGCTATGTGCCCAGCCCACTGCCACTTAAGTTTCGCAATTCTTCGGGCTATGTCGGTAACCTTAGTTATACTGCGGATATCATCAAATCTGATTCTATCCCGCAGGGAAACCCCGAGCATACACATTAACATTATTTTCACTAATATATTCAAAGTGCCTCTAAAACCATATCTAATTGGATTTCATCGATTGTGTCATTTAGATAATTACCTACACTTTAGAGAATGAAATATTTCAAGGTTCGACATTTTCATAACTCAAGTGCCTTAACCTGAGATGTAATTCATCCTGACACAGGAATACGGTTCATCCTTTCCCTTGGCCAAGGAAAATTTTATGCCTCAACCCACGGCACGGGCCGATTAATTCTTGAAATGAGTATTTGAAAGGAATGAAACAGAATTCTTTTATTGGTAAACGTCGCAATCGGAATGCTTCGGGTGATTTGAGAAGGACAACGTAATTTGATTAAGTTCAAGTTGGTGCTTGAACTCAGCTTAATCTTTTTATACGTCTTGTGATTTTAGAAGTCGTGTTTGCTTGCTTTTTTGTTAATTTAGGGCATTACAGCATCTAAAGTTTTTAATTTGAACGATCGGTGAACGTTACATTAATTGCGAAAATTACAGATTCACAAACATTGAATGTGATACTTTTGGAAATTAACGTATTACCTATTGGCCGAAATTCAACATCTATTCGCTAATGCCATGAAGATGCGCTCTTTTGCTGGTGCAATTTTTCACGTTGTATTTCACATTTTGAGACTATAGTAAGTGTTTTAATTTGCGTTTTAACGCACTGTTTTCTAGTGTGAGCTACAATGAGCATTTCCCAACATGCACTTGGCCGGATTTTTTACCATAGTTATTTATATTAATAACACTGATTAAGATTGAAACTTAAATTCAACGAAATCTGTACACTATGCGTTGACGCTGTTGAGGAAACTGGTTCGGATCGTAAATATCGATTGGCAGGAAACGTGCGAGTAACGACCCATAGCGAACCATGATTTATGAGAGATTTGTAAGGTTCATCACGTGAATAACGGTTTAATGGGAGAAAATAATCTCCAGGTAATATAAGTCATTATTATGGTTAAATAGGTTATAAATAAGTCATATAACTTAGTCTTCCGCTTCTACTAGCTGTTACATACATTGCTGCCAGCCAAATTTACCCAAAAATAATAAACATGAACAGGTCTTACTTGTAGTCCAATGTTTAAAATTATTGATTTTTTAAATTCTTTTTACAGTTAAATCTACTTTACTTAAATTCATAAACCTACAAAAAAAACCATAACGAAATTAGCTTCAAAAAACGCTTATCAAATAAAAATATCTTGATGGAACGGAATCGATACCTAAGCAGAGTTGTGGGGTGGCTCGGGGCACGCATAATTACATCTATCATAAAAGCGCCCGACCGACAGCATAGAATAATTACTCGTAATACTACTAAAGTCCTGAAGGCTCACTGTCCAACAAAAGTCAAGTTTAAAAATAAAAAAATGCCTGCTATTTCTATCGGTAACTGCCTGCACGAGAAAAAAAAACCTATCGTGTGATGCGAGCGAGTGTCATATTCCGTTGGGCACCGCTGACTCGAAACCGGTTTGGCGATAAGAGCACAAGGGTTTCCACTTTCCGATAATACATATTAAACTATAGGTACGGAAAAGTCTGTAAACCACGTCTGTCTGTTTCTAATAATTATTGTATCTGACCTAGGAATTAAAGAGTTTTATCTCTAGATAACGACCAATTAAAGTAAGTACTACGAGGTAGCGCATTAAATAACACAGAAATTGCGCAACGTGGCCAGCTCTGGCGAGCCGAGTGGCACCCCGCGGGTGACCGTACCTAAACTGCCCAGTGAGACTCCCTGCCGGCAGTAATGGAAATCGGGTGCAAAAGTTTTCAGCTGCGACGACGATGCAGTCATACCACACACTGATTGACGACTTTTGTCAATATTGATATTTCTTTTAAAATTAAAGTCTGAGTAGGAACGTTGTGGTTTTGTGATTGTATGTAATTTGGATATTGGTTGGCGATAATTAATTGGACAGTCCCAGCCCGTTGGTTAGAAAACATACCGCTGTTAGGTGGAAATGTGGCAATAAGACTGGCACAAGACTGGGCAAACTGGCGTGAGAATTGTATGTATGTATGTATGTATATCTCTTTATTGCACATAAAACAAAAAAATACAGATAACAGAACAAAAGCAAATGTACAAAGGCGAACTTATCCCTTAAAGGGATCTCTACCAGTTAACCTTCGGGCGATTGACAGGACAATTTATTGAATTTATTGTTTTGCTGAGAATTTATTGTCATACACAAAACATGTGTATAATAATGTTTATTCAGCTTTTCATATACTTCTTCTGTAAATTCCACCACCTCCAAATGGTTACATTATGTCAGAGAAGATGCTGTTTTTAATGAAGGTCGAGATTATGTCATGAACGAAGATGGTGTCTTAAATCATGATGAGTACCAAAATGTATTCCTAGAACAGATGGTACTTCGTGACCGATCTTCGTTACGTCTTCCAGATCGATCTAAAAACTTTGTTATAAATGATGGGTAATATGAAGTACTTACAACGAGCCAAATTATAAAAATTTAAATATAGCTAAGAATGAACGGCGATACTCCAGTTTGTTTTTTATTAACAGTATTGTCTCTCTAACTGAAGAACTTTTTATGAAGCAGTAAAGGATACTGCTGGAACCGATGTATTTTGAATAAAAGAGGTTGGCTTTAATACAAATGAAAGCGGATCATTGCCTTTTATCAAGAGAGAAATGATGAAAAAAAATCATATTGGTTTCATATATAATTATGTGAATGACGGCGTCACCGCTGGCTCCAGGTAATAGCTTCTAGATGAGTTTACTGAATCCTGCCTCTGTTTTCTTGATATTCAATCAGGCTTTACTTTGCGGAGTTCGAACTATTAATTTGCTCACTTGCCACGACACGTGGAAGATAGCTACGACCATGCGAAAAATGTATGTCACGCAAAGCAGAGGACATGGAAGTAATATTGTGTAGCCGTCTCATAGAAAGAAAATTTTGCACAGATTTGGAATGAATACCTGTGAACCGGTCTCGACGACAATTGTCAAAGACACTATCAAGCGGGAAAATGGATATCAGTTACAGGCAGTGAACGCATATAAAACATGGAAGCAGTCTTTCCATACAACGTATCGTTCACTAGCAGAGCCAAAACTCGCACAAAGATGAAGTACACACACAGCAGCAAAGTAACCATACACTAAACTATCCATGCAAAATTGCGTTAATACGCACCAATCTAGGTTGCTATTAGGATGTGCTTTGCTAGTTACGCCATTTTATAAATACTCAAAGATTTGACCAGAAGGCCGGTAGCGTTTGTCAGCGTCCGGCAATGCACACTGGCCCAATGTGATTGGTTCTCGGCATGACAGATTACGGTCATTATTGGTTCGCGCGTCTGCTGCGATGTCAATGTCTGTCAGATGAGGTTAGATGCGTGGACAACGTTATGCATGAGGGGACCAGTCATAAAAAAATATTCTTGCACTTTCTTAATAATTATAATATATTATATTTAGCAAATTTAGAGCATTGTAAGATTTTACTTTTACTTACGTAAATCCAATAAAACCATGTATTGCTATTATAATTTGTTTATTTGTCGTCCTTCTAATATTGCATTACAAGTTTTTATCACCCTGAAAAATCCTTAAGCTTCTATATAACGTTTCCTTCCAAAAAACCATGCCGGCTTCCTTCTCTCTCGCTCCTCTTGGTTTTCCCGCCACAGTCTCCCTCTCTGCCTCCCCCTCTCTTTCTGCATTCAAATATGGCGGGCAGCACAAAGCGAAGACAACACATCGCATTTATTTGTTAATAACAAATGAGTACTTACATTAAATTGAATATAAACTGTTATACAATTATCCTATTAATTTTAAGAAAGCTAACAGTATACATTTTTAATATGGTTAAATATGATAACATAGGTAGTCAACCCTCGCCTCAGGCCCACAACGCTATAAAACAAGGCTGGCAATATATTTTCTAGCTGGGCCAAATTTTTCAAGTCCACTACTTTTTGGAAGTGGAAACAGTGTGGCCGACCATTGCCGCGTCGCGCTATTGGCTGGCTGGCTAATTAACGCGTTGGCGGGCGGGCAAATTCAAATGCCTTGGCGGGCATTTGAATTACTTAGTTTCCCGCGAGCCTGGGTTCGGACAAAGTTCCGAATTTCCACTCGCTTGGATTCGCCTGAAATCCAAATCTGTATCTTAATAAATATAATAGTCCAACAGGCAATTAATAATTAGTAAAATGAGCTGCTACATTATGCATAATGACATCCCTGTGGTAAGCAAGAAGATTTTTGAATTTTCAGGTAATGGTGTACTTACATGTGAAAAGAGATTCCACTACCCTTGGATGCCTTGGGACAGTGATCCGTGTGATTTTTGGACAACTTCACCCCACATGAAGGCATTTTAAAACATAAATCTTATTTTTGATGATTAAAATAAACTGTCAAAACAGCGTCCACCATTGCGGACTCGCGCAACCTAACTGATCGGCGCGCCGATACAGTTTGCAAGCCCCACCCACCGCGGTATAGTTTTCGTGGGGTCATTTTAAAGTGCCAGGAATGCTTCCATGTCTTATATGCGTTCACTGATTACAGGTAAACCGTGGGTGCCTTATAGCGTCTCACGGAGTCAGTAAAAAATTAGAGCGAATGCAATACATAACAGATAAAGATTTTTATCTATACACATATCGCAAGTCCTCTATAATGCGTTCAGAAACCGTAGAAAATGACCAGCATTGCAGCACGACGACGACTTCGCCGCCAGCCCCAGCACCACCACCACCCCAGCAGTAAAGTAATAGTCATTACGACATGTCGTAATGACTTTTCGATATCGAATTCGATGTTTCAAATTTGAAAAACAACGTAATTTATAATCATAGTGAAATAAAACGGATCACTCACGTATATAAGTCATGTTCGGCCCGACATGTATAAATAATAATGTGATATTTTTTTTTTTACAATAAAAAAAACAGTTTACGAAACGTCAGCTCGGTATGTTTGTCTATGATTAAAAAAAAACAGTAAAATTTGTGACAGATATGGGTATGATATATGCCTTCGGCTTCTGAACCCATCTTAGGGTACTTATAATATGTGTGTAGATAAAGTAATGTATGCAACTCTACATAATTAGGCCTTAAAACACTCGTGTAATCATATTATGAAACTCAGCTTCGCCTCGTTTCATAAAAACACACTCGTGTTTTAAGGACCCTCATTATGTAGCAGTTGCATAAACTACTATTTTTTAACGCTACAGCGATGCTAACCATGCAGGATAATAATAATTTTAGTACAGGAAGATCCACAAGCGGAGTGCTGTGCATGTATGCAGGAGAAGCGATATGGTAGCTAAGTCAAAGACAGGCAAGTGTCGCGACATCGACTACAGAGGCTCAAATCGTACCCACAAGCGAAGCATCCAGGGAAATTTTATGGCTGTCTCTGCTTTTGAGTGTTCTTGTTGTTCTCCAGAATATTCATTCCTTGCTTACTCACGTGTCAAATTGACGTTAAATTTTAATACTTAGCCCCTTTTTTTTGGTACCCGTATTTATGTTTAGTCCGTCGATACAACTCCGAAATTTCAGCTAGCCTACGACGGTGATGATTTAGGAATTATATGCTGACGACATGGCATTATGAACAATTTAAGAAGGCGACGAAATAGTATTGTGGACGAAGTCACCCTGCCCCCCGACCACGAAGTGCAAAATTCGAACTTCGTATCGTGCCGTCCCGCTCACTCTCATATTAAATAATATTAGCTTGAGCGGCACGACACGATACGAACTTAGCCTCAGAACTCAGCGGGGCTGAGCCGAATTGACATCGAAGCTACATACGAGTACATTGAACGTTACAGTCAGTTCGACTAATGAAATTGGGTGTAAGTCGACTTGCAAATTAGCAGAGTTAGATAAATAAGATGGTTGGGTAAATAAAAAACGGTGAAAACGTATACAGCTATATTCGATTTTATCCACATGAACTGCTTAACCATTAGAACAACTAAACTAATTAATAACTTTCTCATCCCGAGGGCACTTCAGTTAATAGCGTGGAAGATGGATGGGATGTTTGAGTTTTCTACTCGTAGTTTTCTAAAAGACTAAGCACTTATACATGATTAAAGATATTATTTAGCCCTGTTTTAGGGTTCCGTAGTGAACAAGAAAGTGTTTTAAATTGTCCAGTGTTAGCAGAGCTCTGGTCCTAAGCAAAATGTACGCAATGTGGAGTCATTTTAAATATATCGATCACTGACATGATGACAGACATTGTGTTCTGGTGTGGAGAGTAAGACAGCCGGTGTATTTACGGGCACAAGAGGCATTTCATATTAGCTCTTTAGGTTGGCAACGCATCTACAAACCCTCCGGGGTTGCGGGTGTCTATGAGCAGTGGTGATTACTTACCATCAGGTGACCCACTTGCTCGTTTGCCTTCCTTGTCATATATAAAAACCGGACAAGTGCGAGTCGGACTCGCCCACGAGGGTTCCGTACAAAGATTTTAACGCTTTTCCCCAGTGTTTTAAATTGTCCAGTGTTAGCAGACCCCTTCTCCTAAGCAAAATGTACGCAGTGTGGGGTCATCTTATATTGGTCTGTGAAATCTATACAGACATAAAAATTTTAGATTTTGAGAATTTTCTGAATGGTTGTGCTAAAAGAGCTACCTTTATACCAAATTTCAAGTTTCTGGTACAACTGGAAGAACCCTTCAGGTTTTCGGGGTACGGCAATTTGTATGGATACAACCTTTTTAATGACTGTATCTTTTGATTGCGTTGACTTAGAAGTTTGATTTTTTCACAGCTTCAAAGGACCGCAGGCTTGAGTATTTGATATTAATTTCAGTATGCTACCTCCACGTGTTCCAGAGAAAAAGGGTCTTGACAGACAGACAGACAGACAGACGGACAACAAAGTGATCCTATAAGGGTTCCGTTTTTTCCTTTTGAGGTACGGAACCCTAAAAATGTTAACACAGAATTATTTACAACACAGACTAGATCACATAAATAGCTTTTATCCCCAATGTTTTTAATCCAAATATTCAGCCCAAGTCTAACAATTCTTAAGAAAAAAGATCGTGAGACCTATTTCCCCAAATTTTAAACACTTGTCTAATGATGACATTTTTGTTTTAACCCGCAGGTAAAAAAATAACTTAATAAAAATAAAATAACTTATAAAAAAACTTTCCATCAACATTCCTGCATAAAAAGGATTGAAAATTGTAGTAGGTTCTAAGTGTTAGTGATATGCACTGTAAATACATACTATATGTTATGCACATTATAGCTCTGATAAATATACTTAGCCGTACTACTTGTAAGCCGCAGTTGCATCGACCCGGAGTGACACATTTACTATCAACTATAATAGTGAAAAATAAAAATAATCTAGCTACTACAGCGACAGATAAGCTAGTTATGTTTGCTCGCTTTATAAGCACGAATCTTTTAAAAATTGACATCATGAAATAAAAAATATAAAAAATTCTATTTTAGTAAAAACCAATCACAACCTAACGTTTCAATGCAAAAAATAGGTCCAATTAATTTGGATATTTGTCATGACGCAAAAAGATTTTGGGAAAATTTATTCAGTCCTATTTAGAAAGTGGAGAGTAACGAAATCGATTTATTTTGGGTGCCGGAGTACCTACTCAATTTCGTCTTTTTTCACGGATTTTAAATATCGACAGCCGTTTAAATTTTAAATGTATCATCAAATGTGGAATATTAATGAATTCTGACTGGATTCTACATCGTTTTTGCTTAAATAAGGTAGATAAACGTCCCAATGATTGACATGTTGATTCCAATAATTGACACCCTGTTTGTCACCTTCATTGCCACGTATTAAGATGGAAGCTGCTAACTATTGGAACAGTGTTAGGCACAGGGACATTTACCTCATTTAATTTTATTATGGGTAACCTAACACGTATTCCCTAGCTCACACTTAGCTCTTATTAAGTTAGCGGTTAATAGAACTAAAGGAACCAAACCAAAATTAAAGAATAAGAGAATCTTTCAAAGTCGCACACGTTGTACAGTAAAAACAAAGTACGGTAAAGATAAAAAGTAATATTTAAGTAGTGTTATGTCGATGAAAAAATACAATAAAAAGTACAAGAAGTCGAAGCTGTTCTTTACAAAAGTCCGCCGATAAAATCAAAGTCCCGCGTCAGTTATTTGCGTTAAAAGCGATACATCCGCAGGGCACCGACACTCCATTAGCGAAGCGGCGACGCGATAAGTGTCCCTTTCTCGGCAAATTCGCCGAGATGGCTTTTGGCAGCAGTTTTATTCAGAGTCCTAAGAAGGATCACGTATAAGTTGCAGCCAAACATTTATGTGAATACAAACATATATCGTGATTAGTTGTGAAGCACTAATCACCTTTCATAAACAAAAAATATTTCCTTCGAATTGTTACTGTAAGATTATCGAGAGGTTTTCTATGAAAACAAAAAGAAAGAAACTGACATTCGTCTCCAAATGAATCAGAATTTTTGTTCGCTTAGCTTAAGTTAGAAATGTAATGCTCTAATAAAGGCGCTTTAATATGACAGGCGGCCTGTGCTCAGCAGTGTGACGCATCCACTGCACTAGGCCTACCGGTTGAACTAAGCCTCAACGGAGCTTCAGTGAGAAAAGAGGAAAGTGTTCAGCACTATGACGTATTCACTGCATTTATTTTGGCCTGCGCTCAAACTACGCCCTAAATAAGTCTTTATGTGAAAGGAGGCAGATGTTCAGCTCTGTGATGCATTTACTGCACTTGGCCTATGCTCCAACTATGCCTTAAATAAGTCTTAGTGTGAGAGAAGGCACGTGCTCAGCAGTGTGATGCATTCATTGGACTGGGCCTATGCTCAAACTATGCCTTAAATAAGTCTTAGTGTGAGAGAAAGCAGGTGCTCAGCAGTGTAATGCATTCATTGGACTGGGCATATGCTCAAACTATGCCCTAAATAAGTCTTAGTGTGACAGGAGGCAGGTGCTCAGGAGGGTGATGCATTCACTGCAATGGGCTTATGTTTGAACTAAAGCTCAAAAGAGCCTCAGTGTGAGAAGAGGCCCGTGCTCAGCAGTGTGACGTAGTTACTTGGCCTACAGACGAACTAAGCCCTAAAAAAATCCTAATAAATGGGAAGAAGCCTGTGCCTACTCAAGAGTGTCACGTAATTATGTATTCTGAAAACTTGCCCCCATCTTTAATCAAACTAGACAATGAAGAGTAAAGTGGGCAAATGGTACTTGTCCTAATTATTTGATGTAATTTGTCGTTAGTTATAAACGTGATGTCAATACAATTTTGAAGGTAATTTTCAGTACATTTTCTAAAGCAAGATCTCAAATAAGATATCTCATAAGTAATAAATCATTTCTGATAACCAAATTTTTCCTGTTTTCCTACAATGTAAATGGAAAAATAACGCGATGTAATCTTAAGTACTTAGGTATGTTTATTTAGTGACAATTATTTATATTCGCAGTTGAACGCTAATTAATGCACAGCAATTCTTAAACTTAGCAATTTTATGAAAACGGTGCTCGCCAACCAATGAAGATCACTAAAGTTAATTAATTATCTTTCGGGATTCGTTCCATTTATTTTTAAGTAGATAACTTTGAGGTTTTTCTGTGGTGGACGGACTCCATTATACTTAAGTTAACAATCGCTTAGCAGTTAGGGAAAGATGATTTTGTGATGTACGTAGCGATAAAATAGGGGATTTTTGATGCAACAATAGTAATGTTATTATAATGCTCATAGTGTCTGGTTACCTACCGAACGTTATGGCAGTAGGTAACGAAATTAAAATGTATAAACTGAAACAATTTCAATGTTAATATAATAGAAACCAATGATATTACAAGTACAATATAAAATCGTAGATCGGTTACCTGCAGTTCAAAAGTGGCTACGCTAACTAGGTCACCCGAACTCACTCCTGCCAAACAAAATTATAACCCGTATAAATTAAATAGGCTCGCTGATACAAGACACTAATGAGCGCGAAACGCAGAGTTAAGTTAATCGGGCTACTCTTCGTTTGCGTTGGACGATTTTTACGTTCCGTCAGTACCAGCACAACCAATCTAATTTTTTTATTGTAATATCATTGACAGAACCCAAGTGACACGATTTTTAATTTGATGTAGTTGACAGTCAAGTAGAGCTGTACGAAAATACTGACCGATAAGTAAGCAAACGCCCACCAATAAGATAATTACCTTTTTTTGTTACTTTCCCCTCGTAAATCGCTCAGATTTCTAGTACAGCGCTGATAGAAAGCCACCCAAATAGTTTTAATGTTACGAGGTATGGTAAATAGGTGAAACTCATGTCAATATCAATTGCGGGAGCTGTACTTGGTTAATAAATCCTAAACCTGCGAATTTGATGTCATTGTTTAGGTACAATCAATGGGACGTAAGTTTAAAGTCTATGTTTTACAGGGTGGTAACAATAAAGAATCAATAATTCAACCAGGGCTTGTGTAAATCTAAGTAAACATCTCTGAGAAGTTTATGAATTATGACAGACTAATGAATAAATAACATCATTCTCTCATACACATTTCTTGGCGCTTCATTATTATAATATATTTCAACCTGTTTATTTAGCGAGCATGCTGTGAGGCATATCGCTGTCATCTAAAAAACTTGTGTGATTTTGCTACTATCTTGGTAGTGTACTAGTCGTCGTTACAGAGCGAGGTCAATGGTTACGGGAATCTAGTAATTTTGACTAGTCCACAGGGAGATAAAACCTAGACAATTTTGGTACTTAAGGAGGTAATAAATATTAATTAAAAACAATTTGCTTACCTAAAGGTTTATGACACCTACGACAAATATATGTTTTCATGCAGGACGTTCGCCTCCACTAGGCACCATACGAATCGACACAATACTCGTATCATGTCTTGACCAAACTATCACCACCATTACCATTACACTATACGCTGACACGATTCGGAATTCCTTGTGAGCCCATTTCCAAAGCGTCAAAACCACTGTTCAACATGCTACCAGCATGCTTGTATAACCCTCTCGCGATCACCATCGTGTTAATTTTGTATGGGCTGACAATTAGTATCGGAAACAGCTAGCTTTCACAGTCGTATAAAAACTGTCGAGTGTCAAAATAATTACGCAATTACCCTTTCCCCACGATATTCTATAAGTAGTATGAAATTGATTGACCCATATCGTGACATTCAATTTATATTTTTATTTGATTTTAAAACTCTTGACGTTTTTAAATTACTTCAAATTGACGTTGTACAATTTATGATGTACCTACCTAATAATTATCGTGCTACCAGTTATTCTAATGGTGTTCTAAGTATTTTATTTATTAGGTACATAAATATAGTTTCTTAATGAATTTTTTCGCTACACTGAAATAGCTGCAAATTATGTATTTTCAAACGAGATCCAAAATTGTTTTTATGATTGATGTTAATAATTTTGCTCCAGTTTGTGACAGTTATTATTTTTTCTGCACGCATAGCACAATAAGTCAACTAAAACGATATTGTAAACAGTTGGCCTTACCTCGGTCGTTCGTAGGCTTAGTGGGTCTCTGTGTTAGCAGAAACAGTGAACAGGTATGTGAAATATTATTGCCAACTAAATACGTAGAAAGACTTCTTAAATGTAGAACACTCTCTCAAGCAATCAAAATCTGCAAGTCTAAGTAAGTAATGTAATAAATAACGTAATTAGCCTGTTTGACTTATCTACTACAGATTTGTTTTATTTTAATAACTAATCATTATTTACGACCCACAGCTGGGCATAGGCATCCTATCAGTAACTAATGGTGATATACAATTTTAAAAGAACTAATCTAATGTAATATTTATCTAAGCTAATTGCCGCAATGACCAGGTTGTTAAACACTCGGTCTTTGCCACATAACATGGCGCAGCGAGTGAAGTAATTCTCCTCAAGAAATACAAGGCTTCCCAAGACTACGGTTACCTTTTCGAGTTTGCTGGTCGTGTTTGAAGGAGCGAAGATGATCAAAGTTTGGTAAGTCCACTATTTTGATTCGCTTCGTGCATACTTGACTCGACTCAGGTGACTTCAGGTGAGGTTTTTGCGCTCGAGTTAGGTAGTTAGGAGAGTGGGAATAGACGCTTTCTGCTTGGCTGATTTCGCCAAGAATTTTGGCAAGGAAATTTTGACTACTCTAATACTCTTGTAGAAGGGGCATTACGCGAACAGCCAGGTCGGTTTGCAAGAGTCTGATGACTACATCAAACCGACTCCCCTCTTCTCACGCTTGGTGGATTTCATTTTATCATTTTATTTTTCTTAGGCGTGCTGCGGACTTACTTGAGAACCATTCTAATCAAGAAATGTAATAAATAACAATAAAAACACAAGACAGAAAAAATGTAGGTAGGTATCCTATTTATTAAGTTTTGTAGCCGATTATCAGAACCACTGGTAAATAATTTGACATCAGGGCCCCGTTTCTCAAAGCTATTAGACTAATAATATTAGTATTTTGTCTCATAAATTACACGACAAAATGAAAGCTTCGAAAAGCGGGGCCCTGTAAGTAATTTACAAATGAAATAACAATTCAAACCATAATTTTAAAAGTAAGTTCAAAAAACCGGACAAGAGCATGTCAGGCCATGTCTAGTGTAGGGTTCCGTAACCGTTACTACAAAGAAATGTTGTACCGGTGAAAAGGGCGTATCTTCACGGCACTTACGTCCTTTTGTTGAGACGCGCAGTTTTTCGGCAATAACTTAAAAACCGTATATCCGATCATGTTGAAAACAATTTTCTATGAAGGTATGTATTAAGCGTTAATTTGTAATTTTTTCCCTTGTTTTTGGAATTACGGTTTTGAACATAAGGGTCGAGGGACACAATTTATGCAACTTTCGAAGTGATTATTTCCGAATATATTAGCTTAGTAAAAAAAAAATCTTAGAAACTTCGAAGTTTTTTTAAGAGCTATGGAAATAAATAAATTAGTATGTGCTACACGTTGATGTTTGCTGAAATAATTTTTTTTTTCGTCTTTTGTTACGTGTATGGAGTGCCCACCCTAGAAATATTTGTATTTGTTATTTAACTATCAAACTAAGTAGCGGCTTCTACAAGACACTTATACTCCAAATTTCATTGATATACCTCTTATAGTTTTCGAGTAAAATGCCTGTGACATACGGACGGACGAAACTATAAGGGCGGAACCCATTTTGGATACGGAACTCTAAAAATAGAGAAAAGAGCTCAGTAGTGGCACGACAAGTAGACTAAGTAGTAGTATTAAGTAGGTTTCGTTTCAGCCTTACCTTAACAGTGTTTGTACGTACCAGTTTGGCATAACAGAAATAGTAAATGACATTGTAAAAAAGATTCCGGTTTCAGGCCCTCCTTGTAACATACCAATTTATTACAAATTTAGATTAGATACGCGCAATAAAATGGTTTGGGAAGGGGTGCCTCAATTCACGAAAGATAAGAAGATGTACGGGGCTTAGGAAGTACACGCCAATAGCAGGGGTACGAGGGCGGGTTTTTGGAAAGCAGTGAATTTACCTAGGCTTTTTTTTAATCTAAATTTATAATTAGCGTCGAAAAAGAAAGGAACAAGAAGCAAATATATTCTGATAACGTATAGTTATGCCAAATATACAGTCGGCGCCAAATGAAATGTACTCGGGCATAGAGCTAGAAATATTTATCTACGACTATTGTCAAGTCAAGCGAGAGCGTGTGTGACTGTGCTAAATGTAATTAATTGCAACAATTTATATTTTTGTCATTGAACGATGTTAAGGGAGATCCTAGACTTTATTTTAACTTTTTCCCTTAACAGTGATCCAAGTCGAATCCGTCAATAATTAGAAAAAAAAACTCTTTTGTTTCAGATACCTAAACCCCAAAAATTTTACTGACGTAATAATTATGAACTTTCATATAATACTTACATGTATACGTATTTTATACATTATATTTTTACTCGTACTCGATTATTTCACATACTTAATTACACTTTTAATGGTGTGACTTTTATTTTAAGAAAACGGACGGTTTTAGGTTTCTTGGTCGTATCAAATAAACTGTATGAGTAATAATAATAAGAACTTACCGAAAATCGAGGACGAAAGGTTGCAATCTCAAAGTCATAAAACACACACACACTTAACGACAAATATTATGCACAGCAATTCTCACTTAACACGAAATTCGGGTATATCGTATACATGGATAAATTGAAAAAGTCAGCGGTAGAAATAATTAAAACATAAAAAAAATATGTTCTTCATTTTGGCTTCCAACAGCTACTGATTGGTTTTGGTAGGTGATGGTAAATTTGATAATCGTTCCTGGCCGTGATTCGGAGGGTGCGGCTAACGCGGTGCGGCAGGGCGCGCCGCTTTACTGACGGCGTTTGACGGGGCGCGGGTTCTGCGCATGCCTGCTCGCGCAGCCTCGTCTAAAAAGAGATGAAAATGGCGCGTTCCGATTGTTTCCACGATCCACGGTGGATGCCGAAGAGTGACGAATATTCTCAGCTGTGACGCAGGCCTCGTTAACGGTTTCTCGGGAATGTCGTGCGGCGATAAATTGTCACTAATTCTGTTATTGTTTCACTGATTGATACAGGGATGCTGGTAATTAACTCGTAGTACTTTGACAAGACGTAAATTCAAATACTCAACTTATCTATAGGTTTATATCTTACGTATTGTGACTTTACTTAGAGCAGTAAAGTAATATGGATTTACCTGTTGTAGTTACCGCAAATCCCATAAAATGCTACAAATTCAGGATTAGACCAAAAATTACTCTACATGACAGTTTATGCATTAAGGAAGAAACAATAGGTATGACTGCATAAAAATATGTACTTGGACTCATAACTAGGAATCATGGTGAAGCACACACTGGCAAACTCTATGGTGTGGGATTCGTTCGACTTCGGCTATCTTCGTCTATCGTCGGCTAGCTGTAAACGGGACGCTTTTTACGACTGAACGTAACATACGCCGACTAAGTTAATAATGCGACTCTAATGTACTTATTGTGCTCGAGATAAAGTCTATTTTATTTTGTTTATTTTTTGAGATAGTTTGTAAGTGTGGAGAGAATCGGACCGTGATAGCCTTATCGGCATTTTTTCCGGCTATCTTTCTTTGAGTAAAGGGATAAACATGTGCGTACAGCTTGGTTGCGGAAAGGCATTGGAATGGCACTTCTGTATGAGACTCTGATTTACCACTTAACTAATATAAGTTATCTTTTTCTAATAAGTAAATACAAATTATTTAATACCTATACATATAATGAACGTTTTCTATTCATATTGTTAGAATTATTCTGACACGATTCTGATACTGTAAGGAGGTCGCTCCCTGCTTGTTGGTGTCGTGTTTTGGAACACAGCAAACTAGTGCGACTCCTTGACCTTTGATGAAAAGTCTGTATTCGCCTAGTGATGATAATGCACTAAAATTTAAATGAAGAAGTGTTGTTTATTGTTCGAGAATACGACTCCTCTCGCAGCCAAGAAGTAGCTGCTGCCGCTATACCTACCCAAACAGCCGTGTCAATGTTGACTTAGGCATCGGTATGAGTCAAGTGCAGAAAATCCTTCATGAGCATTTAGCGGTCAGGAAGCTTTGTACTTGGTGAATAAGTTATGATTTAATCGAAGTTCAAAAACTCCATCGTGTTGGTTGGTTCCGCGAAATTGATGCAATGATTTGACGGAGGCGACTCAAATGCTGTATTCGATCTCGTTACACGTGATGAAAGCTGCATTTATATTTCTGGATGCTGGATGACAGTCTTTTACAGATCGTAAATTGACGTAGCTATTTCCGTTATTGTTTCTCTGTTTTGTCTACAAGACCATGGCAGAAATAATTTTACTTAATTTTGTAAATTATAAAGAAACATGTTGGTTAATAAACAGTAAACGTAAATAAAATGAGCAACAGGAGGAAAACGATTGGCTATGAGTATTATGTAAAGCGGGTCGATATTGCAAATTAAAACCAACTCCAAATTATGTAAGTACGTATTACAGACAAATTTAATGAGGATATTATGTACTTTGTAAAGCGTAAGCTAGGTCTCTAATGCGCGTTAAAATAGTAACAAAAGTAAAATGTTAAATTTCTCGTAGGAACATGACCCAATTCGGGTCCACGACGGGCGGGTCCCCCCAACTTTCACGCACCAGTTACTATATGATGTACTCCCCAAATAATGCTTAGTTAGGGGGTTTTGTTATTGACGTTTTTATTTTACTTTTTAAAGAAGAAAGTTATAGTGTGCTATGCCTACTTAGCGGTAATAGTTTTCCTTTTTAAATTCTTACTTATATGCACCGCGCTGCCCTGTTTTCCACATTTCCACATACCTACAACGGTTTTGCTGGTAGAGGGGGAGGGGGATTCTGGACTTTATCAAAACGGAATACTTGAAAGCCGAACATTTAACATCGCTTTAACGCATAAGTCGCAGTTGTAAGTTTGATTATGGTCTGTTATCTGGTACTACGAGTACATGTTTTATGTGCAATAAAGAGATATATATACACACATTTCACAAACAATTTCCTGAATCAACAAATTCTTCACACTCCCAATATTGTTGACAGATCTATCCGACAGCATCCCGCCACACCATGGGATAGTTGAGAAAAATATGTCACCCCCACTTTACGTGTAGGGGATAGGGGAGGTAACCTAAAACATTTGTTTCCAGATTTTATTTGTCGGCGTAATTCATTTTTATACCCATGCCAAATTTCAGCTTTCTAGTGTAAAGAGACTCTGTGTAAGGGACTCTGTGGATTACGGAAACCTAAAATTGCCAAGTCTAGAAACGCCGTCCGTCTGCCGTCACCGTACCGTATGTTACTTATTACCACAAAGTTTTTATTAACTTGAAATGTCTGTTTGTTTGCATGTTAGTTTAGGTCAAATCTTGCAAGGTAAGTTTGTGGTTAGTTCTGTGGTTTGACCCACTTCCAGTGATCGGATTGGCTAAAAATTCGGTACGGATAAGTAAACTGGATGACAATGCAAGTGCAGTTACCAAAAATACAGTCAGTAAAAAAGCTTGTGTTTTAGCAATAAATAAATGAATAAAATATGTATCATGAGACAATTGACACCAATTGACCTAGTCCCAAACTAGGCAAAGCCTACTACTGGCCAACGGATAAACATACTTATACAGATAAACTTATATGCAGAAGAGACTTATACGCAGGCTGGCCAGCCAGTATTAAGGACACTTCTGCCGATGCGCGTGACCGACTGCGGCTAGGGAGGTAATTTTATAGTCTGGCCGCTACACTACTCCCCCGCCAAGACCATTGCTTGCGATGGTGGATAGTGGTCTGGAAATCTTACATATCGACCGTTCTCGGCTCGGTTCAGGCTGTGTTGCTGAAGTGAACGTGCTGCTGCTCGAAGTGCCAACGATGATGTCCGTCGTCAAGAAGGCGGGCTTGAGCCGATCGATTGTCGCGGTGTTTGGATTCCCTCTTCTTCTTCTTCTATGTCAATCAATCAAAGTGTTCTCTTCTGCTATGTCAATCTTAAACGTCTTGTCACCTCTCTTAAGTACTCGGTGCGGGTCTGTGTATGGGGACTCTAGCGATCTCTTCTCGTGCCCTTGCCGAAGGAATACGTAGTATGCTGTGTCCAGGTCCTCCGGGATGTCGAATGGCTTCTGCGAATGGGGGCTTCCTGGAACAGGGTTGAGCTTCGCTATGTGACTTTCTGTAGTTCGCTTTCGCTACTCTACAATCTACATATACATAATTATATATGCATTATATATATAAATGACAGGCCGTGGCACGATAAGGGACCATCTCGTGCCCTAATAGCTTTTCGGCCTGTTTTTAGGGTACCGTACCGTGAGGATCTCAAATGCTGTTTTTTTTTCGTAACAGTAGAATAAATAATTTTGACGTTATTTAAGAAAAAAGGCGAAAATTTACCACTCCCCAATCCCTAACTCCGAAACTACGGGGTCGAAAATTTTGAGAAAAATACGAAAAATAGTTCTTTGCCTATAGGCTTTGCATGGCTCTGTAGAGTACAGGAAAACCTATAAGAAATCTATGGCAATAAAAGTACCTAACATAGGAAAATGGAATTTAAATAATAAGTAACGTAACGTACGTTATTTTTAATGATTTGCCACGTCATTACTAAATGCTACTCTATTACATAAATAGCACAGTTTTTCAGAAATCGCTTAAAAAACTTTAGCCCAACTGATAGGACAATAAGTATTATCCTACATTCAACGTACTGTACGTAAAGTATCACAAGCAATTTAGATGATAGCTCACAACCCTCGGTGCTTTCCAATTCGTATTTCGCCGCTGTTTTTACTATCAGACAATGTCAACCCCAGCCAGGAGTACGTAGGTTCTCGAGTAATTTGAAAACCTATAATTGTTCAGCAATCTGGAACAGTATTCAGAATTAAATGTTATAGGATGAAGTCTAGACGAGTTTTTCACTGCAAATATTTGTGCCTAAATCATAAAATAAAGAACACGTGAGAATTGTACTTCAACACAGCCATGTTTCGACACCTGCTTTGCATTGATAGCCCAGGTCAGATAATAATGAAAAGCAAATGTTCTTCACCCGTAAGCATACAAATTTAGAAAGGTTTATTAAATTATCTAAACCAGTACATACATCACCAGAAGGAGAGCAGAAGCGAGCGTTGACGTAATATGTGTATTGCGCAGACCTTCCTCCGCTTAAACCGCTATCATTTGAAACGTCCTCACATTAAGACAGAACACTAAATAATTCCATAAACGACTGGCATATCCTCTTGCAACCATCTTGAGGCGCTTTATGTTGTGCCTCAAGTTATTAACAGATAATGAAATTTTTTATATTGAAAAATAATGTTTTGTTTTTATTTTGAACGACTGAACCTATAAACGAAAAGAGAATACAGTCATGATTCCCACCAAAAACATTTGTAAAACTAGCCTTTGCCCGCGGCTTTGCACCCGTGGCAGAACTAGTTATCCCGTGGGAATTTCGCGATAATCCATGTTATCCCTTGTCTATGTCACTTACGGCACCTAGCTATGCAAAATTAAAGCTTTCTAGGTCCAATGGTTTGGGCTCAGTGTTGATCATTCAGTCAGTCAGGTCAGGACTTTTTATATATTTATATTGGTTGAAAAGACTCACATGTTCATGATACTTTCCCTTTAAAAGGTTATGAAATGTTATGATCTCTAGAAGAGCCAAGACTCAAGTCATGTATGTATGGTGAACGTTTTGGTCGTTTATTGCTCGAAGAACTATTATGTGACATCACACTTAAGTCCATAAGGAATAGTTTATGCAATACTTACGAAACGGCCAAGCCTTATTTCCTGACTAAGATATAGAGTTTGCAGAGTCAGGACTAGGGGCTTGACTCTATTAGAGACCATAAAATTTTGTAACTTTTTTTACAAGAAAAGAGCATTATAATCACGGTTATGCTCATTTGCACCGATAACTCTCTAGCCTCCAATCGCGGCTCGCTTTCGACCAGATGACAAGCGAGATGAAAAGCTATAAACCAATCACGACGCACTCCCCCGGCCCGCTCACCGCGGCTTTTTTCGTAATGACTTTCTAAGTAAATTATAGAAGATGCGGTGCCCATAGGGTGGTTGATCCATGATTATGATACATATAAGTATTGGTGGGATTTCATTTCGTTTCAGCAGCCGCTTTGGATCCCGTTGTGCAAGGGGTTGGAAAGTGATGATAAATTGGCAGTTTCTTAATTTTCCTGGCGCTTATTATGCAAATCCAACAGATTCAGTTTTCTAGGACTTCAGGTAGTATGTACCTTAGAAGTTTTGATGATCATCAGTCAGTAAGTGAGTCATGAAATCGGCGTATTTCTGATGTCAATTAATTTAAAACCGTAAAACTTTAAAATACTACTAGATCTGTTTTAAAACTGCCAAAGACATACTTTCCTGAAATATTTAGCTTTTTATACTTAATACTAGGTAGTTATAGTGGCCCGCCTATTTTGGCTTGTCTTATCGGCGGTACTAATGTACCTACAGATAAATAACAAGGATGTACGATTTAAACGAGAAGCTAAGCGCGAACAAAATCTGGCAAAAGTAGTTAAAGTTTATACGAAAAAGAAGTGCAGAGAGCTTAAATTTTTAATCGATAACAAAAGAAATATAGGCCGCGCGATGGATTAAGATCGCTCGGCGAAACTGGTGGGGGCAATTTGGCGCATCTGTACAATTGCGCACAGAATTGTTAAGTTCTGAGTGTATTTCTTTGAAATATATTTTTCTCATTTTGCATTTTTTTGTACCTTTAGTCACCTATAGTATGTTTATTCAAAATCTTGGTAGTATTTTTTACGTGCTTTTAATTACCCATGATTTAATTAGTTTCCTTTTTAACATAACAATTCACGTCGTAAACCATTTTTCTGGCTTGCCATATTCAAACTTTATATTTGGGCATTTTTTTCACTAACTACAACACTACGACATCATAACGTACTTACTACTAATACAGTAAAACAATCCATGCGCTGTTGCGCTGTACTCAAGAGACACGTGACGCGTGAGCGAAGCGAGGGAGGGGAAGAACGACTTGATCTACCAATAACGTGTCGGCGCCAGCGCGCACCCTCCCCTCACCCCTCTGAGCAACCAAATAGACCTAAGAATTGACTTCTGCGCATCCCCCTTCCACTTTTGACAAGCAATCTTAAACTAAAAACGCGTATCTTAAAGTAACGCCTGATTCAATAAATTAAACAATCTTAATTCGCCGCGCGACCTATACCTACCTATCTAAAACAATTACGGTCAAAATCGACCGCTACGCGATACGCGTCGTCGAGATTAACACATCGCTCAAGAACGTCAGGGGCTTTAATTACTTATGGGAATCATTTTTTAGTACCTACGTTTGAGGGTCATAGATAACGAGCTGGCTTTTTATTAGGTACTAGCTTATGCCCCGCGGCTTTGCCCCCGTGAAATATTTCAAAATGGGCTAGTTCCCTATCCCGTCGAAATTTCGAAAAATCCCTTCTTAGTGCACCTCTATGATACTCAAGGTATATGTTTGCCCAATTTCAAGTCTCTAGGTCTAGTGGTTTAGGCTGTGCGTTGTCTGTCAGTCAGTCAGTCAGTCAGTCACGGTACTGTTTTATAGGTAAGTATAGATTATTTGAATATTTTGTTCGTGTAAGAGAGCGTTGATAGAAGTGACAAAATAATTTCGACCCACGAAGTACATTCTCAGTAGTTACGCAACTGCATCAATGCAAAATAGTAACTATTTATCGGAGCGTTTATGTTCCAAATCAGGTCAGACAATGATAATTACTTGACTTTTTGACTTACATAATATTGGTACGTGTATGTTGTAGGGTTTACTTACACCGTGATTTAATCTTCATAAAAAATTTACAAGTCTAAGTACCTATATAATTGATTATATCCTAAATGAATATTGACAAATTGGGCTAAAACGCTATTTCTTAGCCACTTAAACCAAATACCCTCCACTGCTCTCAATAGCAGGTAATAAAGTTTCAACTCGGGTTGAAACATTAGGAGCAATGCTTGGAATCCCATAGGATAGGTTCCGACGAGTGACCTTTGTAAGTATATACCCTCTTTTTCTATCTTCAAAACGAATAGGTACAGAGCTGTTTTTCAGAATTCCTAATATTGAAACATTCAGTTGGGCGTAGAAGATAAATAAGATTAACCTTTTTACTCAATTTTAAAAAGTAAAATTATCTTTATTGATGTTATTGACTAATTGATATTCATAGAAGGCAAAATTGGAGTTAGAAAGTTATCAATTTATTTTAATAGAAGTTCCATTCCTGGAATTAATTGCAATTTTAAAATTCAATCAGAAAGGCGACCGCGTGCGGACAACCTAATGTTTTGTAAGTCTGATTTCGAAACGAGAGGTTCCAACCAACTATCAAAAAAACTATTATATACCTTCATTTTTACATTTACCACAAACAATAAAATAACGTGTAACTTCAGTAACAATAACACTTACAATATAATATTTTTCAAGACGGTTACAAATTATGTTCGAACGAGAGCAAAAAATAACTCTCATTACAGGATTCTTCTGAATGTAAAATATGTATTTTTGTATTATTTTTAGTAGTTACCTGAAATAGTAATACGTGCGGGTATAAATCCTCTCTTAAAATTATAGTGAGTTCTGATATTTTAAATCAACTACGAACGACGACATTGACAGAGTGCTTTAAACTATCATCTTCAGAAGGAACTGGTGAAACGATGCTCGAAGAAAACGCTAAAGACGATTAATTGTTTAAGCCCTCTCTAGAAGCACTCAGTGGGCTTTAAACGCCCGACCCTTCGGGACGGTCTGAAGCGAATTGTAATCAAAGGTCTATCTGATTTAAGAGAGGTATTAGACTGAAGTTGCAGCAAACAAAAAAAATCCTTCTTCAGGTCGAATAGGTATTAGTATGAAAAATATACTTTAATTATTTTGATCAGCTTTCTCATTGTAGGGAACACTAACAGTCCAGTGTTAGCAGAGCCCTGCTCCTAAGCAAAATGTACGCAGTGTGGGGTCATCTTACATTTCTCTATAAAATTTACAGACAGGCTTAAAAATTTAAGATTTTGAGAATTTTCTCTGTGATTGTGCTATAAGAGCTACCTTCATACCAAATTTCAAGTTTCTAGGACAACTGAAACAGCCTTTTTAGTGACTTTATCTTTTGATTGCGTTAACTTAGAAGGTTGATTTTTTCACAGCTTCAAGGGACCGCAGGCTCGAGTATTTGGTATTAATTTCAGCATGCTACCTCCACGCGTTCCAGAGAATAAGGGTCTTGCCAGACAGACAGACAGACAGACAGACGGACGGACAACAAACTATAAGGGTTCCGTTTTTTCCTTTTGAGGTACGGAACCCTAAAAATAGGTCTCTATAAAGTTTTGAATTTTATGGGTCGTTCTTCACGCAGAGCATTATTATATTCATGATTTGCATGGCAATTTTTTAATTTAGTTGCAATTCGACGCTGGAATTTTATAATATACATAAATGTATCAATTTTAATAGTAGGCACCCTGGAAAACACTTTTTATTCAAAGATTTTCTATACATCAATACCTAATCTCTAAATAGTTCCAGAAGTGCTGTTATTAAAATCTTGCGTACATTGTCCTTTTTTACTTTTTTTTTCTCAAAACAAAGAAACACAATGCTATAAATTATTATATTCAAAAGAGAACCTTTAAATGCAACAAAAATTTAATAAAATAAGGGAAAATGCAAGGAAAAGTATTACAAATTACGACCAATTTTATTTGCGTGGTCAATAAACCACATAAACGCAAATCACGACCATGAAAATCAAAATTGATATCATCGAAGTTTTTTAAGTATAAGAATTATGATTCACACAATAAGTTTGTATTTTTATGTATTATCTACGACAACTAGGGTTGCCAACCATACTTTATAATAACGTATCCTACTTTATTTTTGGTAATTATACTTTATACTTTTACATACAAATAAAGTATGCAAAAATACTTTATTGTCAACCTTTACTGTGGTGCGTAAAACAAAATACTCATTATGGGTACTTAACGATTCATAATTGCTGAACGAAATATTTAAAACGGATAATGGAAATAATTTTTAATTACTGAACGAAATGTTAGATGTCAGTTGTGACATTTGTCACAGATGTCTTTCATTATCGACGAAATTGTACAATCTCTGTATATACCTAGTTGGTTGTGGTGAAGGTATTTTGGTTGTGTTTGTTGTAGTTGGACTCTGGCTGTTACCCTACCGAAGACTGGCAGTAACACCGTACAACGTGACAAGAGTCTACTGGCCGTGTCTTATCCAACCTCGACATTGGCAGAATCATCAAAAGTTTGATGGGGCCACATTTCCCTAAAAATTGAATTGAATTGAAATTGTACAAAACTGGTCCGTTAGTTTTGTTTATAAGTGAAGGATGCATTTTAAAGTAAATATTAATGCTGAAAATGACGAGTAAATATTAATGCTGAAAATGACGAGTAATTCTGATAGCGACACACCAGTGACTCCTAAAAAAGCTAAAATAACAAAAGTTTTACAAAAATATAAACCTGAGTGGGAAAAACAATACAACTGGCTAACAAGTGATCTTAAAAATAAAAGTAATGCAAAATGTATTATCTGCGGCGTGAATTTTACAATCAGTTCAGCTGGCATTGGACAGGTATGAAAATTTGTAAATTGATTGTCAAACAAGCTTTGTAACATTTAAAGATAACAAGAAATTGTTATCATGTGCTAAAAGCACACAAAAATACGTTTTTAAAGCAAAAAAAACATAAAATTTGAAATATACTTTTTTTTCTTCCTAATACTTTATTTTTTCCTATCCAAACCACTTTTATACGTTTTATTTGTCAAAAAAAGTTGGCAACCCTAACGACAACATTTTAATTTATTTTCTCAAACATTGTCGGAAATGTTGTCATTTTACTCGAAGGAACAGAACACGAAGTGCCTTGTTGACGGCCGCATTACTTGTCCATAAATCGGATTGCTGGACGGTTTTTCATTTGTTTTTAACTTTGAAAAAGTAAAATAGACCAAGAAAACATTGAGTGACATGTCTCATTCAGCCAAACCGGTGGCTATATGCAAGCGTTCTATTCAAAATTTAACATTTTTATCAATGTCTTAAATAGCTTGGCAGTATTAAAAAGAAAAATATACTTTTTTTAGCTAAAAAGAAAATGGCAGGAATGAAATCATACGTAAACAAGTAACAATCGCGCAAAGTCTTGATTTATTTAAAGTTATGCAAGTTATATTAATTTAATAGTTTTTAGTGACAAAATCTTGATCATTTGTTGTGTATTGAAGTCCACCATGATGAAAATCAGAGGATAACTATTAACTAAAGCAAACTGCTTAGTACCGCTTAAATTTCAATGGAAATATTTAGTCGTTGTGAAACTATTATAAAACAGGGATAAGGAAATTAATGAATTTAGTTAGTTATTAAGTTTTTTTTTTTTTTAGCCTGTTGAAGTGTCCCACTGCAGGGCAAAGGCCTCTCCCCTGGATCTCCAAAACTCCAGGTCTGGCGTAATGTCAGGCCAGTCCTTAGCATACGCGTCCAAATCGTCCCGTGTAAGGCGTGTAAGGGGATCTATATAACATCTTACGGGTCCCAAGTCATCCTCACCTGCACGTGGTGCACCCTGCCGAACAACAAACGAGGCTCTGACGACCCACCAACACGCACTGAACCAGCGCGGTGGGCTTATGGTTCACTCCTCCTCATGAAGCATTTAATTAAATAAAATATATTAATAATGACTCAGATCATAGTGAAATAAAAACGGATCACTCACGTATATAAGTCGAGTTTAGCCCGACATGTTTCAGCGATGTTTTAGCGAGCAGAGCCGCGGCGCGCAGTGGGCGTCTCGCCGCCGCTGGGTCGTACGCTCCCAGAGGAAGGACTAGGAATTAGTCCGAAACATGTCGGGCTAAACTCGACTTATATACGTGAGTGATCCGTTTTTATTCCACTATAATTGAGTCTCACGGTAGTTTCATGTTAAAAATGACTCAGATATTGTAATATTTTGCAATAAATAATATTTAAGACACTGCCACAATTACAGTAACAACAATGGCAGTTTTGGCTTGCTGTATTATGAGAGTTAATTAGTAATTTAAAATTCCTTATTTCCTCTTAATGTTTGAGAAAAAATCTATATCTGCCACGGCTGGAATAGCAATTGCTGGACTCGTACTTATTAAAAACACTCAATTGCGTTTCGTGTTTTTAAACTAAGTTCTCGCTCCAGGAATTGCTTACTTCCCATGCCTGGGCATTAATCTACTATTATGTACCTACTTATATAGCTCATAAACAACAGGGAAACTTTTTCGGCCAAAAAACTCATTCCACACCACAGTTTACATAACAGTAAGTTGCGCGTTTTATTATCATAGTGCCTATCGTGGTAAACTGTATAATTTTTAAATTATAAAATAATAGTTCTGACTGACTTGTCTGACTCAAATATCTTTACATTCAATTTTCACGGTACCTTTAATGATGTAAATAAGGGATAAGGAGTTTGTTACATTCTACCCCTATAGGGGTGAAAAAGGTGGGTTAAAATTAGTATAAGTAAACATTATTCTTAAAGTTACGATAACGGAATATAGCAAATATTTATACTTTTCCAGGGAAATTAAAGAATATGCCTTTACCGTTTTTAGAGTCACTTTTAACTAGTCAACATTCTCAAATTTATTTTGTATGCAACTTGGCTTCCTCTTTCATATTTATGTTTTTAGTGGGATAGTAATTCGTTAAGTGTAAAATTAAACAATTGGGACACTGTTGTACAACACAAATAATAATTCCCATAATGAATCTGACAATCTGAAATCCTAATTAATTTACTATCGCGTGTGGTAACCCGAAACCTCAATTTTATATTGTAATGAGTAAATTTTCTCCACGAAACTCAAAAGTTTCTTTGATGGTTTTATGTTCGATAAGAAATGGCAAGAACGGTTTTAGAATTTTCGTATTTAATATTTTGGAATCGTGTGCAGGTATTCTGTCGACGATATTCAACCTACAAAAGATTTCAAATCTACTGTTTTTGCTTATTCTTCACCTTTTTCATATTAAAAATACTTCTAAGCATGTCCTCTGTACAAAAATTTGCAATCATTTTTGCCAGCCCATTTAGATATAAGAGCGAGTTTATGACAATGAAGCGTAGCCGAATGTCATAAAAAACATGCGTTAGACACTCACGCTATGTTCAATGACTCAATGGCTAATTATGATCAGTTGCATGCATAGCTTTTTATACGCGGTAGATCAGAAATAACACATATACTGAATAAAACGAGCGGGAACACCCAAGGAGTGCCATGAAACAAAACAATATTTTTTATTTATATCTGTCATGATAATCAAACCAGACAGGATCACTTTCTTGTCCGTCTGTCTGTCTGTCTGTCTGTCTGTCTGTCTGTCTGTCTGTCTGTCTGTCCGCCTGTCTGTCTGTCTGTCTGTCCGCCTGTCTGTCTGTCTGTCTGTCTGTCTGTCTGTCTGTCTGTCTGTCTGTCGTTCTGTCTGTCAGTATTTAGGTTTTGACATGAACACTCACTGAAACATGAATACACAGATAAAAAAACAGAAAAGTGCCTACCCGGGGTTGACTTTGTCAGCATCACGGTTGCTATGATATTATTATACTGTGGATGTGGTAGATGTGACAACAAGGGTGTTAAAATGAATATAATATGAAATTGTTATATTGTTGCCATGACAACCAGTTCATTATAGAACAGCCACACTTCTCCGTCACAAAAGGAGTAAGTACCATAATTATAATTCGTTATTGACATCAAAATCAGCAGATTGTAGGAGTATTCCTATTAGATAGCAATATTTTCCAGTTAGAAGAAATTGGCAGTTAAGTACTCGTAACAGTAAATAAAGTAAAACATTATAATAATACAAACATCTTCGTATCGAGGGAATGGAACTGGCAACCTCTTGCAGGTCGTCAGAACACAGTAACACTGGCTATACGGTCGAGAAAGTTTACTTGTAATATCACATCAATATTATCGAGATATACTCGTTATCGATTATACATATACAAAGGTACCTAGTAGTGCCATGAAAAAAATGACCCGTCGAGTTTGGGGTACAAGTAAGCTCGTTATAAGCAGCTAATGTTTGCCGCCATTTTGCAAAGTCACGCGCGGAGCCGCCTTCTGCATGCATCAAAAATATTAAGTGAATATAAATTTATAACGCCTTCCCAGTTTTCACCACTGAGTAAGCGGAAAAAGCTACGGATAGCGGTTTTATTCGTTTCATTGCCTACATTGAGCATGACTTTTTTAATTTATATGTGTCTGTTAATTTATGGTATCATAGGAAACCGAACAACAGATTCCAATGATCCTTGTTCAGAACTAAATAACCAGTCTTCGATTTTTATGTTCAACCATTTTTTCACATCGAAACAGCCCTCGATTTGCTTAAGTTTTAAAATTTTTAGGGGCACTATTTTGTCTATTTCTGTGCCTGACGTTTCCAAGAGTACCCTATAATAGGTCTTAACTATAGGGTACTTCCCATTGAGCTAGAATAGTGGAATTTGGGACGAAGTGAGGTGTCACAACATAAGTCAAAGGACAATAATTTTTCAACGGCAAAGTTAACTTTAACTCGTAAAAAAATATTACACTCACGCAAACAGACAACGGAACAGGTGAATGTAAGTAAATGCTTGCAAAAAGGTAGGTATTTAAGTAGGATTACCTCATCGTACGTTCTGGCCCCTTCTGACCCATTACACAACTACAATGCTCGACTGGTTGAGCCATATGGAATTAAACACTCCTAGTTGCTAAATAGAGAAAGTGTATGTAACCATGATACAATTGACAGGACGTTCCATAATTGTTAAGTAATTAACTACTGAGATCCCTATAACACAATTATTGGTCACAAACAAATTTAATGTCTCAAACAATGATAATAAACGTTTTTACTGAATTACTTACTGGATACTTGACATAAACTACTTAGGTAAATAATAAAAATAAAAAACCCTGACGAACTAAGAACCTCCTCCTTTTTTAAAAGTCGGTTAAGAATTAAGCTGATTTTTAAATAAGAAATTAATAGAAGTAAACGGAGTTTAAAAATTGACAATTTGACGAATTCAGTTGTACATGTTTCAAAAGCAAGATCTAATTTTTTTTGTTTTGAAAGCTGCAGGCTTATTGTGTAACTCGCTTGCAATCGCCATCGTGTTCATTTTGATCAGTTTTTGTATGAGCTGACAATTTTGATATCGGAAACATCTAACGGTTATAGTTATACAAAAACCGAACAAGAGCATGTCGGGCCATGTCTAGTATAGGGTTCCGTAACCGTTACTACAAAGAATTGCAATACCGACGAAAACGGCGTATCTTCATGGCACTTACGTTCTTTTGTTGAGAAGCGTAGTTTTTCGGCAATAACTCAAAAACGGTAAATTCAATCATGTCGAAAAAAAAAACTGTTTTTGTTGAAAGTATAATAAATACTTTATATACTAAACTAGCTTATGCCCCGCGGCTTTGCCCCCGTGAAATATTTCAATATGGGCTAGTTCCCTATCCCGTGGGAATTTCGAAAAATCCCTTCTTAGTGCACCTCTAGGATACTCAAGCTACATGTTTTCCAAATTTCAAGTCTCTAGGTTCAGTGATTTAGGCTGTGCGTTGTCTGTCAGTCAGTCAGTCACGGTACTGTTTTATAGGTATATAGATAGGCGTTACTTTTATAACTTTTTCATATTTTTGGACCTACGGTTTAGTAGATAAGGGAAGGGGGGGGGGGGGGAGTACAATATATGCAACTTTCGGAGCGATTGTTTCCGAAAATATTCGCTTAAATAAAAAAAAATCTTAGGAACCTCTTAAGTGTTTTTAAAGAGGCTGACGAAATTATGTTTTAAACGTTGATGTTGGCTGAAAAATACATATTTTTTAACTTTTGTTACATGTATGAAGTACCCCCTAGAAATTTGTAAAATGCCTGTAATACACGGACATGACGAAACTATAAGGGTTCAGTTTTTATACCATTTTGGCTACGGAACCCTAAAAATTGACATTTCAATCCGATGCCGAGTGTCAAAAAGTTGCACAATTACCCTGCTGGTTCAGTAAAATGAAACAGTAGTTTATGCAACTGTTACATAATGAGGGTCCTTAAAACATGAGTGTGGTTTTATAAAACGTGGCGAAGCCGAGTTTTATAATAAGATCACACTAATGTTTTAAGGTCTAATTATGTACAGTTGCATTCATTACTTTATCTACACACATATTATAAGTACTCCAAGATGGTTTCAGAAGCCGAAGCCTATCATACCCACCCACACCAGTCACGAATTTGACTGTTTTTCTTGTTATCATAGACAAACATAGCGAGCTGACGTTTTGTATCGACTATTTTTTTTATTGTAAATTATGTTGGTTTTAGAAGATGTTCCAAATTTCAAACTCTGGAATTCAATTTCGATGTCGTAATGACTTTTCGTTAGTGCTGTCGACAGCAGTAATAAAAAGCGGGTCATTTTCTACGATTTCTGAACGCATTATAGAGGACTTATGATATGTGTATAGATAAAAGTGTATAGAAGCTGCAGAAAAATACTTTGATTTAAGTTGCATAACAGTTTTGGAACAGTTCTCATATTATAATTTTTACAATATATAAAATTGTGGTCCGTAGATTGATGCCTATGAAAGATATGGGTGCCTTATGCTACTCGACGAAAACCTTGCGCACCATTTGCTTTAAGTAAGCACATTATTAAAAGCTAACAATAATGAGAACGAAATATTAGTTTTAACAACAACAACAACCAAACCCATCGAAGCATGGCTGCATTCGCTGAAAGTTACGGCAAAATCTACCAAAATCAAGTAATTTTGCTTTGGAAATCCATTTATTTAGTCAGCGATTATTATGGGCCCTCAATCGACAGCAAAGTGGAACCAATCAACAAATAAATACATCGGTACACTTAACCAAGTACAATAAAATGGAATTAATGTGACAACTGCCTGGGCGACAAAAATGTTGACAGTTGACAGTTCATATTCTTTTAAAGGATGTCTCTGAAAAGGTTGATTACTGGAACGAGTGTTCAATGACACTCGAAAGAGCTCGTTACGTATTTTCCAGAGTTGAAATTCAAAATAAGTGACACTCCGAAATAACGAATTCGAGAACTTATAAGCTGGCGTCGATTTGTATTTTGTTTATCTTTGTACCCGCTAGGAAATGAAAAATGTGTAATAAAATGTAAATAAATTTATATATTGGTTATTTGATATTAAATAGAATGATGTAATAATATATTGTGGGTGTATAATCGACAAATAGACAAATTATTAAGCAGTACGTAGTGTAGTAGTGGTAAGCATGCTTTATTTCATAAATACTTTACAATGCCATTTTTATAATTCCGTAGGTACTTTTCTTTCGTCGTCAAATTATTAACTTACGCGCGTACACCTAGTATCTTAACGATTTAATGAGTTTTTTGTGAGCATTTGAACTTTTTTTGATAACAACGGCGTGACAAACTGTGGCATCAAGTTTAATTAAATGAAAAGGGTGCCAATAATTAGTCCAGAAGAAAAATGTTTGACTGAAACGTCTAATTATGCCAGCAGTCAGAATTCCACGCAATTAAAAATTAGAGTTTATGCAAGTCCATAATATTTATTTGCATCTCGGAGACGGCTGTAATGATGATCTGACTGAAATGTTGTATTAAGACGCTTTCAATCCCCATGATCAACTTCTATAATTTAAAGTATAAAAGTTTATGAAATTTATTAGTTTTCGTATCTGAGCGTGAAAATAATTTATATTTTAATGACTGAGTGGTCATACTCCCTTTCTATAAACGTATCTATTTATTTTTGGCTGTAGTAAACAATGCTTTTGCAATAAATTATTTCCCATTCGAATCTATTCACAAGATTCAGTGCTAGTTAAATAATAAAAGAAAAATCAAAGGAAGCCGAGCTACAAGACTATTCCATTTGAAACTGGCTACAAAGTCCCTCTTCATTACTTGCGATCCTTCAAGTTTGTACCCACTATGTAAGACAGGAAGGAACTAAAATGTTGACGGCAGCAAAGAATAAACTGACAACTACAATTTTTCCGAAATCAACTTTTTACGACATATTTTATAATTTTTTTTCGAGACGAAGTCTGTTTTACATTTTGGTAAAACGATTTTTATTTTACAATTTTATTTTTTTGCCGACATGAGATCAATAATGAAATAAAACAAATCAATCTATCTATGTAGAACAAGGTTACGGCATAATACGGCAACCTAGTCTATTGGTGTTCACCGTTCCATTTACTCCCTAAACTACCATATTGTGACGTCACTGCGACAAAAAACCGGGGTTTACCTAAGCGATACGTACCTTAAATCACAGCTCATTAGAATAAAATTTGAAAGAATACAACTGACGCCGGTCTAAACGTGCGTATATAAAACTAACTACGATATAAAAATAATAACTGAAAATCATGAAATAATAATAAGGTATACAGACAATAACAAAAAAAAAACTGAATCAAAAGTTGAACCTACCACCTATGAAACAAATTAATAAAAACAAATTATGATTTGTCGTAAAAAAAATATAGGTCATGATTATGTTAGTTTCTTTTGAAGTCGATTTAAGTGTTTTCAAAATACTTTTCTAAGTATTTATTTGAAAACCGTAACTAAGTAATCAAATTAGGTAATGTGTTGGTAATTTTTTTTAAATATTTAACTATACCAAGGGAAACACAACGTTTCTTAGTAACTCAATAGGGACAACTGGAATTTAGGTTTAAGTTGAAGCAGCAGCGAATATTTAAATGTATTTTACGAGGTAATGAGAGATGGGCGGGCCTGGTGTCGAGACCAGAAGTTTTATTGCTAAAGGAAGTGGCCATTGTAATGTGTGATGACCATTTCCTGCAAAAAAAAACGACTTCTAAAATGAAAGAAATTTTAGGGACTGGGTAGGTATATTTTTGATTCATTATTAATTTGTGGAATATTGTTAAGAATACAATATTGTTTTTATTAAAGTGGGTTCATTAATCACAGTCACAATGGTGACATACTCATTTATGACGAAAAGACATATACAATTAAAACATTCAAAATTCAAAATTTTATTCAGCAAATAGGCAGTTGAATGCTCTTTTACACGTCATTTTTGTGAGTCTACCAGCGCTTTCGGAAAGACCATGATTGCCAAGAAGAATGCAACGCAAGAAACTTGGCACGAAGTCGTTTTTTCTAAAAACAAGTTACATTAGCTCTTACACCACCACAGATAAATTACACAAAGAAACCTCACTCTATCATTAAAAAATAAAGAGAGAGAAAAAATACCGTATTTTAGAAACAGTTGTAAAAAATAATTATTAGAACAGCAAATCCAGAACAGAACACTTTACTTTACTGGCACGTTTTAATTGAGCAGGAGATGCACAGGGTCTCCAAGTCAAATATCTGTGAATATTAGAATTACAAAGGGATGTATAGGGTCCCGGAATTAACACCATAATATTTTATAATACTTACTCTAAATGGCTTAGAGATGTATAGTCTCTAGAGTCAATTTAAGCTAAATTTAAAATAAGCATAGGTGTAAAACACCTCCACGGTCAAATAATAAGTATAATAATACATATACATAAACTGGATATACTGTGTTGTATTCATATAACTGAGTTTAGTAATAACAGTTAAAACAATGAATACTTAATAACAACCAAAGCTTAAAGGGACGATTGAACTCAAGCGGTAAATAAGTAAAGAGCAAAGTGGATTATTTTATTGAGATTAGATACCTATTAATGTTATTTGTAAACACTCTAAACTATAACATTGTACCTACTCGTACACGAATAAAAATGAAGTTCAAGGGGTAAATGGGTACGTTCTGGACAGAAACCCTTTATTTTGTTTATAGAACAGGAAAATTGAAAAAAACTGTTCCTATTTGCATCCGCCAATTGTATTTGACCGGAAGAGGGTACCGGTGTTGTCACGACTCATTTCCTGTTGTGCTGCCAACAAGCGCTATTGTGTGGGAAAACTACAACCTTGGTCTACGTACTTACTTCAAAGGTTATATTCACATTTGGCACAACACTTTCTCCTGTCATTAGCTTCATGTTTCACGAAAGCCTTTAAACTTATTCCTAATTAAAAAAAATCGACTCTTTCAATAAAATTGTTTATGAACGAGTATACAAGAGAGAATGATACCGAACAAATTCTGAAAGACTAGAAAATTTTAATGGGCAGAAACAAGGATATTAAATTACTTTATAAGCTACGTCACACGCTCTACTAGAAACTTTTACGTCAAGGAAATTATTATTCTCTAAAGAATTATGATGGCAATAATCCATATCGTTACATTTTTGATTATCTTACTCAAACTACATTTTGCGACATGGAACTCTATTGTTACTCTATAAAATCATTACTCATTCGCCTTTGAATCAGAATAAAAAATAACGCGGTTTATCGTATGAAAATGATGAATCAACCGAGCTCCGACGCCGACATAAATCACGAAACAGGGCTTTGAGTAACAATTTATTTTATTTTACATAAAATGCCCGTGGGACACATCAGGGCTCCCTAGACTGCGTGCGGTACACGAATAGGGGCACTAAACAATATGTCACATAATTTTAGATTGCGATAGTTTACGAACGATTTTGTTTTGTTACCCTCCAATTCATGTAAAGATAAAACGTATTTTGCTAAGTTTTTTATTTCTGTGTCTGGAAAAGGCAATTAATGTCAAAGTAGGTAGGTAGTTATTGTATTAAATGAATACCCATCTATAAATAGTTAGATAGTCATAAATGTAAATCTAACATTCGTGATATAACTCCCGGATACAAAAGTAATCAAAATGTATACCAGCTGCATCTTTTTTCTTGTAACGCAAAGTCAAGTACAGAATTAACCTATAATTTGTCTACGTCTCCATTGTAAGAGGCCGCTTCTTTTTTCTTTTTCTTAATACCACGTTGGTGGAAAACAAGCATTTGGATCGCCTGATTTTAATCAATCACCGCATTCTAGGAACGCTTGCAACACCAGAATTATCACTCACGTTGCCGACCACGTTCTTTATAAACCAAAAAAAAACCGGGCAAGAACGTGTCGGACACGCCCAGGATAGGGTTCCTAAGCCATTACGAAAAAGCCCTGGCGTAGATACCTAATTTAAAGGTATTTTCATCACACCTACTCGAAACCAGAGCCCTACTCCAAAGCAAACTGTACGCAGTGTGGGGTCAATTTATATCGGTTACTGACATAAACACACATAATTAACTATTACTCCCAAACCTGTGAAGCCTGCTTATCTCTGATATTATTCATTTAAAATTCACTATATGCACTACTGCTCTGATTTTTTTCAAATTTCCAAATTTAACAGTTTCTTTGGTAGAGGGGCGGGGGGGGACACTGGACTTTAACAAAAATGAGGAATTCAAAGCTAAATTTTTCGCAAAAGAATAACTTTATCGAAAAATGATCTTTGAGCACCCCTAATATTTTTGAAAGACCTATTCAATGATACCCCACACTATGGAGTGGGCGAGAAATAAAAAAAACATCCCCACTTTACGTGTAAGGGAGGTACCCTGAAAAAAATATTTTTCAAGATTTTATCCCAACACTTTTTCGGCCTAATTAATGTGTATGCAACATTACAGGTTTCTAGTACCGATAGTCTCTGAGCTATGCCGCGGATAGACAGACAGACAGACGGACATGACGAAACTATAAGGATTCCTTTACTCGTAAAATGCAAAGTTTATGATTATTGCCTTTCATGTTTTATCTACTTGTTTATCTTTCTTGCCCATTTTGACGAACAACCCAAAATAACGAATTTCGATGATAAAGATAATTAATAAAATTTATCGATCAATTTTATTTGCATATGCTTGTTTACTTGAACTTTCGCCAAAGGTTACTATTTCTGTGGAAACATCTTCCGTTATACTACTACAAACAATCTCAGACTTTCAGAATATTGTTTTTATTTATTTTAATGAGGTTTGTAAACCTATTTTTCTTTAGTCCTCCCTTTAGTTTAGCATTCCATTCAAATCAAAACTTATACAACTTACGATTATGAAGTCGGCAGTTTATTAGATACGCAGAGGGTCGAGCACGACTTTACGAATGTTGCGTAACGTAAAGTCGAATAGTAAACGTTGTCGAGTTTGTATGACGTTTGGAACGACGCCCGCCCGTGAGCTTATTTGGAACTAAAATTTCTGAGGTTTCTCGATCTCGATACGATAACCGTAACGTTACGCAGCATTCGTGAAGTCGTGCTTGACCCTCAGGACATCGATTGTTTCCTATGCGAAGTTGCAGACAGTAAACAACTATTTTCACTATATTTCTTTCGAATGAAGGATACTGCTTCAAATGGTCATGAAATTTGGAATATTTACGTGTATCAAGTCAGCTTTGATTAGGACTACTGAGATTAAAATTAGTAATTTTTATGCAACTGTTACATATCGAGGGTCCTTAATACACGAGTGTGAATAAGATCACATGTATTACAAGTACTTCAATATGTGTTCACAAGCCTGTCACGAATTTGACTGTTTTTTTATAATCACAGACAAAGATACCTGAGCTCTGAGTATGAGCTGACGATTAGGTCTACAAACTTGAATAGTAGTAGTATCGACCTAATATATGTCCTGTACACCCTTATTGCATGTTGTGTGTACTATACACACAACATGCACGTACGTAAACAATAGAGTTATTTATGTATACGTAATTATTTTTAATTGTACAAAACTAAAAAACCGGACAATAGCATGTCAGGCCATGTCTAATGTATTTTACTGCAAAGAAATGCAGTACCGATGAAAAAGACGTATCTTCATGGCTTTTACGTGTTTTCGTTCAGAAGGGCAGTTTTTCGTATATCGTAATACTTTGAAAGTATTTATTAATCGTTAACTTAGTACGGGTTAGAAGATAAGGGAGGGGGGGGGCACAATTTGTGCAACTTTCTGAAAATAAGCGCTCACGTAATAAAAAAAATGCTTAGAAATCTCAAAGTGTTTTTTAAAGTTAACTATTAAACTAAGTTCTTCTACAAGACTCATATATATTTTTACTCATTCAGCAAATACGCTGTTCTGGTTACAGCGCTTTTAATATCTTACCAATCCACAAATTGGTCATTCCAAAAACCGGTACCGGTAAGAAGTGGAACTTTTAACTGGTATATTTAATATCCATTAGCCTCACAGGTTATACGACTCATCTGTCTTTGGATTGAACTATTAATGGACTACAGTTAACTTTACAGAATGTAATCTGCATAGGTCCGCCATAAGCCTATTGTGTCCGTTAGGAGCACTACAACTCTAACGGCGTCTTAAACAAGTTAACATCAATTTAGATCTATGCAAATATAGAGTCTGTGTCTTTAAAGTTAAGTTCCTCTCGCAACGTGGTACTAATTTGGCAAGCCCGAATTGCCAAGGAATAAACAGAAGTCATCAAGTAGTATCTCCTGTAAATGCTTATAAATAGTCACCAGGCGAGGGATGGAATGATTGATTACTTTTTCATTAGATGTCATAATTTTGTTTAGATACTGTCAGGGTAAAGTATGCCATGATGTTGCCTTACGAATAAAATTCTGTTAGAGGTCTGCTTATATTGACGATAAACAAAGACTTGCTTATTAACAACTATACGACCCAAATAGATGAAGCGTGTCATCGAATATACAGATTTGAAATCAGAAAAAAGCGTTTTTATCGTTTCCTACAGAAAAGTAAGTATCCGATGACGACCAAGCGCGAAATCGTGCCACGTGCAAGTAGTCTTCATCCAAGAACTCTTGCGTGCCTTTTGTGCTAATAATATAAAAGTCCCCAAAAATAATGAAATCCAACATCTCTTCCTTCGCAATTAAAAGCAGCCTACTATTTTAAAGTGCTTAAAGTATTATTAATACGAAGCTATTTTGAACTCGGGCATTTAATATACTAGACCTTGTCCAGGCACTTATTTGATTAACCTTTAGCTTGTGCTTTATCCTAAATTGTTTCTGAATACTCTGATGTAAATTGACTGCTGGTTTTAAAGTAATTAAATACAAAACAGATATTACGTTTTTATAAATAGAATTTATAAAGCTGGATGTGCTTATACCTATCTCAATAAAAATATCACAATTTTGAAATCGGAAACTCTAATGAATTTTTATAAAAAAAAAATACCATACACTCAAATATACCATGTTCGTCTTCTTAAAAATACGTTCAACAAAACAGCTGTACGGCGCGGAACCCTAACACTCGCAATAGCTCGCGGCCGCACGGCACGGTTGCCTAGCAACCATGCCGCCATCTTTTCGATGTCCTTGCCAGCGCGCCGCGTACGGCAACAAAGGCACCGCCGGCTCGCCTCGCGGCGACCGAACAGTCCCGATCGATCGGTCGCTACGATCGGACGTGCGCGTTTGACGCGCGCCGCGACTCCCGCGTCTCGCGCAATCCTTCTGTAGTTTTTTTTATCTACAATTTAAGTAACGAATGCCCTTCAAAGGTGTAACGTTCGTGTTTCTTTTGATTAAACTGTATTTCTGGGTTTATGTTTTGACTTTCTCCTAACATCACGACCAGACCCTTTTTACACAGCTCATAAAAATTAATCTTCATCACTGGAATCACAATTTTGTTACGATAATAATATCGTAAAAAAATATGGTACTATTTTAAGGTTTCTTTTACTAAATTCTCAAACCATTTATTAATTATTTTATGATAATTAATATCGTACGAACCATTATTATGAGCATTTTACGTTTCGTTATCTGTCAAAAGCTACTTGAGCACACTCCACTCCAAGGTCAAATTACTTTCCCCACTAGTGGATAAAATGCGATTTTAGCCGCTTGTATTAAAGGATTAAAGACGGCTTTCCGAGATACTGAGGGGAAAAGATCTAATCGTGGACCTCGCGTATATACCTACCTGAGGCACATTTTAGGCAACACTATAATTCTTAAGTAGGTATGTAATAATATATATTATTGTTTTCTTTTGGCTGGCTCAGGAAGTCGGAGAATAGGTCGGAGTGGAGGAGATTAGGAGAGGATTACATCCAGCAGTGGATAGAAAAAGCCTGAAAAAAGAAAGAAGAAGATATTATTGTTTGTAGGTAATTTATTTACAGCCTAGCTTTTGATAAAAAAAATCTTTATAAAACAATATTATGAGCACGTTATTTTTCTACAGCCAAATTTTTATAGGATTTATTGCTTTTTTTGTTTCGCTTCACATTTTGTTATAGGTGCCTATATTATACATTACTGTGTAAGTATATAAAAAAAACAGCGTTCGGTATTATTATCTCATGTATTGAAAGCGAGATATGAAGTCATTTAAAACTGATTAGACCCTTTAAGTTACTAAGCTCATTCTGACGCGGCCCGCTTGCATTAAGGATTTAATCATGGTCCAACTTAGCTTAATCAACGTATTACTGAGGCAGCCTTTTATGGGGTGCTTGGACCCTTTATTTAATTCATGTGTATCTTTCTGATTTAGAAGACCGTGACCCAGCTGCGAAAATTTATGTTAGCTAAAGTTGAAAACACATTTCAGCAGGTACTTTATATATTTTTCCAAGAAAACAAAATATTACGTTTTTGATTACTTAGCTGTAAATAAATAATAAAATACAATACGACTTGTTTTGATGTCTTGATCATAATAAAATAATCAAATACCCTACTATCCTAATAATATTACAAATGTTAAATTTTAGATTTTTGTTGCTCAGCCACGCAAAAATGACCCGATGGATTGGAATGAAATATGGCATGTAGATAGCTTATTACCTGGATTAACACAAAGGATAGTTTTTATTCCGGAAAATGTGAGGTTCCCGTGGAATTGTCAATTAACAATCTAACGATTCTGATGTGTCAGCTGAATCTGTTCGGTTGTGTTTGCGTATAATGCATAGTTCTATAAAAATACTCTAGATGGCGATGTGTTAGTCGCTTTGTGTCTTTTTAGGGCTTCAAACAAGAAGTGTTTTTCGGTACGGTGGTACAGAACCCAAAAACCCTATTGTACATTGAAGTGCCGAGGTATATTACACGTGGAATGCATCGCGGAAAGAATGGAAACGCCGAGTATAGGGAACACCGGTAGAGTACAGGGAACGCGGTGTAGCGATAAGTAAATTATTTATGCTTGCTGGCTTGCACGCTTGCATACTTGCTTGTACGCTTGCTTGCTTTCGTATATGCTTGCAAAAGTATGCACACAAGCAAGCAAGTTAGCTTGCATGGTTAATTACTACCTTGCTTACTTACTTGATTGTATGCTCGCATTCCTGCGCTGTATTGTAATAGCAAGTTTTTGAGCGGTCACCTGGTTGCCTCCCTCAGATGCTTGCTTGAGGCTCCGTAAGAGCCCACGCGCGCCTTTGCCCCACGAACTGAGTGTCTCAACGCCGAATTCGACGAACTCGCATTGAGCGCCGAGACGCTCGTATTTATTGACCTAGAGACGTTCCCGGGTATCCGCCGAAGCACCGGCACGTCTGCTTGTGTCGTAGGGAGGTACTCGTAGGATGCAACCAAGGTTTCTACGCAATTAGCGTCCCACACCAGTGCACGGCCCATCCACCAAAGGATCAACAACATCCCGTCGAGGCGCTTGCCATCGTTCTCAAGGAACAGGCGAGTCCGTGGTGGCCAAGGTGATATAGATACGAGGGCTCCGCAGGAGGCACGACTACTTAATGATCAACGCAAACCTCAGCACCGAGCCGGAGACCGACGGCTACTCGGAGCGTGCATGGACAGGCGTAGAGCCAGTGGCTTCAGGTCTAGAAACAGCCAAGAATCTGGCACAGTACCTGCATGCCTGTTGCGGTGTCCATCAGGGAATGTAGAGTTGATTCGGAAGCCATGGTATCCCAGGCCATTTCAAAATGGGCTAGTTCCCCATCCCGTGGGAATTTCGAAAAATCCCTTCTTAGTGCACCTCTTCATAGGATAATCAAGGTTCAATTTCAAGTCTCCAGGTCCAGTGGTTTAGGCTTTGCGTTGTCTGTCAGTCAATCAGTCAGTCAGTCACGGTATAGAAAAGAGGTAGACAATTAGACATGTCATCAGCACGCCGAATATTAAACGCAGTCGCTCTCGAATAAGGTCCAAGCTTGCGCGCAAATGTCAACATGTTCGGAACTTGTTTTTCGATTGCTTTGTAAGCATATGACGTACCTTTACTGATAAGTCTTATAATACTTATTGTACAGCTTCACCCATCAATATTTACGAAATTACATTTTACTTCTCCTGATTCGGAATGAAAAAAAAAATGAATTGTGGAAAGCCTGAATGAACCTTTTTATTTATAATTACCTATTAGCAAGCTGGCCGCAAATTAACCACGAAGGCTTGCTATGCGAAAAAAAAAAATTCAGGCGCTTGTCAATCTTGTCGTTATTTATATTCTTTTATCGTTTTCATTACATTTTCAATTTTAATTTAAAATCTTATTTAAACACTTACGTTACTTATTAAAGTTTTTATTGGGCAGTGTCAAATTGAATAAGTACGGTCAGTGTAAAAACTATCCTGATTTTCTTCTTATCTGGTTCAAGCAAGTAATGGCTACGTTTCTGATTTCCACTCTCAATATTCGCTCTTCCCGTTAATCTCTTGTACTACGTATTCTAAGACATGCCTGGTACGGCGTAAAAAATAGCCAATGTTCAGGAAGAGGAGGCCGAGCACTCGCTAGTACCGATTTATCGAATACGATTTTTTATTTTTCGCCTTGGAAATATACAGAAGCTCAGTCTTGATAAAGCTAGTGGTTTGATTTGTTCATCGGTGGCGACACTATTATTATTTACTTATTTAAAATCGTATTGAAGACGAAAAAATTGATTCACACTGCGAATGGTTATATAACAGTCAGTAATAGGATTTTTCTTCGTTTTGGCAACAGAGCACCCCTGCACTGTACTAAAAGGATTCAGAGCGCGAACAATGCCTGGATCGGACTCAGGTGAAAATTGTTTCCAAACTTTAATTTTGACTGAAACAAAACAAAAAAGTACTCTCGACTCTGACAGTATTAACCGTTTTTCGCATTTTTCCCTTTGACTTTATCTCGAACGTAACAGGAAAAGTTTACCGGTTCCCAATGATATATCATAAACGCAGACAGCAGAACCAGTGCGCTAAAGGTTTTATTTTACTTTGCTAGAAATTTATCGTTTCCCAGTTCCGGTGCTATATATTTGTGGTGTACCGCTCTACCGGTGATTACTGATGTCTATCGGAAAAAAATGGAAGTTTTGCAGGCAAGGAAACCTGGTTACCTACCTACATAATTCAAACATCAGAAGATTTCCCGAAAATTCAACTTTATAAAAGTTAATTACTTATTGAACTTTTAAAAAGATCTATGCCAATTACGTACTTATAAAATATTGTTTCCGAAATCACATTTCACTCAAAAAACAACTGTGGTTTAATAGCTAAGGCTCATTCTGACTATTTCCTAAAATGTTTCCCTCTCTGTCTTCTTTCAACAAAAATGGTTTTTCCTACAATGTCCGCTATTTGTTGACCCCTCCGGCCGCGTTGTCTGACATACCCTAGTCGAATTAGTGAAAAGTACTGAAGTAAGTCGTGTAGTCATGGTTTTTTTTGGAATCGTTGGAGGGAACGACTAGATGGTTGCCTCCGGTTTGCACCATTTCTGTTATGTACGGAAGACCTTTAAAAGTTAGGTATAAACTTTAAAGTGGCGTAATATTGGAGTATGTTAAAAGTTATTTGGCGTAAGTTTAGCCTCGTGTATAAACCCCTTTGTTGCATAATATATCTTAATTATTAAGGTGTGTGATGTATGAAACCTCAGTAAATTATTTTACATTGCGGCTCGAGGATAATTCAGTCGGTTGGTGCAAAATTACGTTAAGTTTTGTACAGCAGTATACACACTCAGTTCACTTTCCACCCCAGTGCAAAGTATGGAACATGTATTTTTCATTATTTTGTACATTGTTATTCGAGGCAAATTAAGATAGTCGTGAAAATTAAGAAATTACAGTTATTCAATGGATACTACATTCGCACTGAATAAAAAAAAGAAAAAATTAACTGGAACTTTGTCGAAGTAGGTCTATCTAAATGTAAGTACTCGCCGCGAACGCCAGGCGGCCGCGGGGGGTAGAAGCGGAGCGCGGGACGGGGTGGTACGTTTCTATGTTGATCATTTTGACAACACTTTATACGCGTGACCGGTGTTGCTCGGAAATAGTAAATCGTTCGACTTTTTCTAATCTAAAGTTTAACCTTAGCCTTCTAGACCTTACCTATCAGAGTCACTTCTGCCACATAATAGAGAAAGAGCAAATCGACGGTCCTTATTAAAAGAGTCGGATCTGTAAAACAGCTACGTTTCAGGAGAACCAAACAAATACCTTACTGTGTATAAAATTTACGATTCATGAAATTCGGTATTAGTTATTGTTATTATTTTTACTCTACTCTAAAATAAATATGTAAATATTAAGCAATTTCCTATTAGAAGATGCTAAAACGTTACATGATCCTATTTAACCTGAACTCCTTCATCGATATTTATCGGAAGTGTCACTTACAACATTTTTGACGGGACTCAATAAACAAGACTTTGCCGGTTGTGTCACTAACAACATTATTAAATGGATTTATTCTAGGGTCTTAATGTAGCAAGAGTATATGACTTTTATATTTTGATATAGTGTAATTTTTAGTGATAGATCCGACACTTAAATGACTTGCTGTTAATCGTTTTCGTTGTAAATAAAACAGTTTTTATTTAGTGGGTATGTTCCCGTCAACCATTTACGGCAACTTAAAAGTCCGCAAGTTATACATGTCGACGACGGAAAACAATAAGGGCGTAACCGTGACAAACATAACTTTACACTAGAGCCAAAAAACAGTAAAAAATACGGAGGAAAAATTATAATTTTGGAACGATAAATCGTATGAACGTGATTTTTAGACCATAACTATAAAATACAAATCTGTATTAAATTGTCTACAAAGCATTAATTTCCTAATTAAAAAACCGGTATGTTCCAGAGATGACGAGACCTATTATGATTCGTCTTAACTAGGTAGTGCAAAATAATGTTTCTAATAATATTGATTTAACATGGTTTGAATTGATTACAGTCACCCAAAAAATTGCAGTACCAGGTTATTCGTTGTCCTTAAAAAAAAAACCGGCCAAATGCGAGTCGGACTCGCGCACGAGGGTTCCGTAGAAATTTTTTAACGCTTTTCCCCATTGTTTTAAGAAGTCCAGTGTTCAAAGCTCGAAGGGCGTTTGCAACTTTAGTTTTATACTTCGGTAGATAACGTAGCTGTAAAGTATTAAAAGTAAGATGACATAGTAGATTACGTGCCATAGTATTACGTAACTATATGTTTTATCACACAGATATTCATGATTCGTTTGTCTAGAAGATCCTCTACCTTACAGAGGTAGTTTTTCAGTTCTACGGGTAAAGGACCTTTTGATGGTTATAAGGAGTGGGTCATACCTAATTGAGAGATGGAATTATGACATGCATAGTGAGAACTTCACCAGAGGTGGTCCAATTGTATAAAACTGTGTGTTAACCGTGGCTAATCATTGCCAGGACGAGATGTTATAATGACCGAAATTAATAACCGAACTATCTGCGAGAATAATGTAAAAATCAATTATGTTGACATAATGTGACATTTTAAAATCATAAAATTATCGTGGTTTTTGACGTATATCCATTTCAAAACTTGTATAACAAAAGCTACTAGTCTCAAGGTTGAGTCAGTGCGACTGGTCCTAGGAGCAGGATTAACGCTAATAAAGCCGGCTTGAGAGATAATACTGCTACCGGATAAGAATGACCGTGGAATATGCTAATACTGGGTACTGAACTCTGTGCGGGTAATTATCAAAATAACTGAAGACTTTGATAAATTAATTTGAACTGGACGATATCTTCAAAGCTAACAATACGCCGATGGCTTGAAAACTTAGAAGCAGCTCTATGTTGTTGCTGTTTAAGCATCGTCAACTTTGGAAATTTCCTCCGTCAAAGTAGCATCGCCGTCGTCACAAAATATAACTTACTGGTAAAGGGTTCAACTTTCAGACTTCGACATTATATTTAGGTTTATAGAACCTTCACTACTGGGTTTTTGACTGGCAACAGTCAGTTTTACAGTTAACGTGTATGATCGCATCCGAAATAGACAGCTCACACAGATCAATCGCATCATAATCACAAAAGTCATTTTAAGTATAGAAAAACGAACTTCTTGAGGCGGTACTAACTTTTGAGGCGAATTTTATTCATTCAACAGGGACAACGCTGTCAAGTAATGCGTGTGTCATTAGAAATAGTGCTAGTCAAAATGCGCTCAAAACGTATAGTATAAGCGCCAAAACGCTTTAAATGGCTCTGGGTAAGAAACTAAAGTGATTTGATTTTTGTCTAACAGAAAGAAGAACCAACAATTAAGTAGTTTTTATATCTTTCAATTGCAGTTTCATATTATTCTTTTTCATTCCTCATAAGAAACGATAAAAAGGCCGAGACAGGCGCCTAACTTATAAAAAATATTATTATCGAGGATTTTGTTTACAAAATCATATTTTCATCTTCGGAGTGCTTAAGACAGTATTTAATTATGGGTTTAAGTATTAAACCTTTGTTACAAATACTTAAAGAGATATTTAGAATCCTAAGCGAGCATGGTTAGTTCTGGTAGCGCCTTAATTAAAGGTGATTAAATTAGGCCAACCAGCAATATTGAATTTTGTTAGGTCCGACTGGCGGTGCGGTGGGTGCACTCAAACTAATTGTCAGACCTTAGTAGGTAGACAATTTAATTATTAACTACGACGTTCGTACACTACGCACAGATAGCTCTAGCGGAATATTTTATACAGGGCGAGTTTTAATGAACCGTCAAGAATTAAGCCAGGGTTAAAGTAGGTCCAAGTGAACAGCCCTGTAAAGTTTTTATTTAGAAAAAACAAACAAAAAAACATTCTCGCATAAAGTCATTACCTGAATGAATGTATGGGAATATGTTTTTTTATTTTTGTAAAAACTTCACAGGGCTACTCCTTTGGACTTACTCAACCCCTGACCGAATTGCCGACGTTCATCAAAACGCACCTTGTATAAATAACATAAAATGCACTAACTAAAGGTTCATTCACAATATGTGATGTGAAGTAACAACAGGTAAAAACTGATTAGTGTTACGATTTAAGAAAACGTTTACAAAGTGCTTAGTAGGTTTTTGCAGGTCCAAAGTGTGAGACAAAATAATAAGAACCGAATTACATTACGAAATTTATCGTTTGCTCCTCGCCACGCCTTTTTCTATCCAGTTTGCGCCCTTACTATGCACTTGACACGTGGATATTCGTACTATCGTTCACGCAGTGTTAGCATAACCCTGCAAGTACGGGAAGTACGCGGGTACGGGAAGTACGCGGGTACGGGGAGTACGCAGTTATGGGGGGGAGGGGGTATATATATTTTGTTTAGACTAATTCAAAACGCAGTAAAAATTTAAACTCAATAAATAACTCACTGCATTAATATGTATTTTTAACAACTTAACATAAAAAACTGGAAAGTTAAAATAGATATACATAGATAAATAGATAGATATAAATAGATAACTGAATTTAAAATAGATATTATTACAAAAAAAAGATACACCTAATAGAGAACAAAAAACTATTTCTTTTCATAGATTTTATTTAACTTATTTTGAAGTTTGGGATTCTGGCTGCGTTTTGCAGTAAACTGTATACGTGGAATAATTATTAACATCACATTTTAAGTAGATTTTGTGCCTTGGTGCTTCTATTTGTAGAAAATCTGAGTTGTTTTCATAAAATGTAATTACCTCGTGTTTCTCCTAAGCCAACATTATCCTTTAATTTACGCCAGTAACTGCAAATGGCAGAGACTAACAAAATAAATAGTGTATACGTTTTAACACTGCGAATCGTTTCACGAAAGTTTTCAGTATTGTATTACAATAAGTATTTAGTCGTCTAAAAACGTATTCAACTACCTATTTACTTACTGAATAAAATTTTGATTTTGGTGATTTACGCCATATTTTATGTTTTGCACCTAATGATAAATAGTAGCATCCCACAATTGATACTTCAAGAAAAACTTCAATAACAGCATTAATGAACGCCGCTTCAATATCGGTTTATGAAATTGTTATTTCTTATTAAAATCAATTTGTCACTTACATGAGAACTGAATAACTAAGGTTGTACCTATTTGTAGTTAACAGTAAAGCAGAGAAGACAAGTAAGCTATGTAATATAAAGTTATTCGTCATAATATTTTATGCAACTCATGCAAATACACAGTTTGTAACATCCAGTCTATTAAATTATTATAAGTTTTGTCAAAAAGAAAATAAATGAAAACATATAGTTTAAAAACATTTCCTTACACGGAGTTAATATAAATAAAAAAGCTGCGTTAGGGCTTATGAAAGTAGTGTAAGTGTAGTATCCTTAGTGATGGGCTTGGTTAATATTGATTTCAATTAGATATTAATGTTTTTTGGCAACTCATTATACAATTTAGCACCACACAACACAAGATTCTTTTAACATACGTATTTGGTTCTTGTTCTGTGCAATAGGTACGAGATGATTTGGTCGTCTGCTAGAATATTTGTTTGAATGTAGGTGATGTTTGTGTGTACATTTTTATTAAAAATGTTATGAAACAGTAAATGGGTAATGAAACAACATTTTCACAATTATGTTTTGCGATATTTGTGTATCTGCTAGTTTAGTCTTGAAGGTATTTTGATGATGATGAGTTTCGCAATATAACTAAGATTACCGACATAGTCCGTAGAATTGCGAAACTTCAGTGGCAGTGGGCGGGGTACATAGCTCGCAGGATTGATGGCCGATGGGTTCAGAAGGTTCTCGAATGGCGTCCGCGAACCGGGAGACGAGCTGACGGTAAGCCTCCAACAAGATGGAGCAACGAAAGACCAGTCTAAGTCGAGAGCCTTGGGGGAGGCCTATGTCCAGCAGTGGACGTGTTTCCGCTGACATGATGATGACCTACTTGAGATTTTATAATCTCTAATAACGCAACACACTTAACTAGGTATTTTGCTATTGATCTGACATTAGGGCAAAAACTACAATTACACACAATAGTACTACAATTATTACACACTATTACTTACAATTTCAGACGACTACCGCAGTAGGCGTGTATACTAAGTGTCGTTGTACAAACGGTTTAGGTCAGATCTTGGATCATGGTTGATTCTGCAAAACCACCTCATACTTCAGTTCAGTTACAATTTTTTTCGATTGTTTGGTACAAAAGACAATAATACTTGTCTTGCCATTGTCTCATGATTTATATATATATATATTTTTAATTTTATTATGTGTAACTGGTTCACTCAACTGAACAAATAGTTTAGCAGAATTTTACTCTAAGATGACAATAAACCTTCTTTAGAAAATTTTTGATTCATTACGCCGAAATATAGAAAAAGCAATGTTAAACGTAGACAGTTCCTTCCACTCGTATCCAATTCCTCCTACTCGAACCAGGTCGTCGGTAATACTACTTTTCTATGTCCTACTGACGTCCTAGTCTTAAAATAATATTTCGGGACGTTTAATAATTTAAAGTTTCATTAAAAACAAAGCTCACGTCGGCACGTCAAGGAAAAAATACAGCAACTATGTGTTTACATATAGTTATTGAGTATTATAGAACAATTTCGTAATCACAACAAATTGGACTAAGGTTAAAATTGTAGATAATATATGTGCATATAACCTCCATAATTATCCTGACTCGCTTTTGGTCGGCTTTTGTCTTGATTTTGGTTTCTGTACCAAATGGTAACATGAATCAAATCAGAATTTGCCAGAACAGTCACGACTAATGTTATCGATATCAAAGTGATCAAGTTGTTAGGAAAAAATAACAAGGTGTAATGTAATATTTTATTATCATTAATATCAATGGTGTTTCTTGCGCATTCTGCTATCGGCTTAATGTTAATCAAAATAAGGATAAAATGTAAAGGTACAATGGTTGAAGCGGTTTTAATGATAAATAGAGCTGTAGCGTTGTTAAATTAATAACACGAAAAATTTTAAAGCATATATTTTTACTAAATGCATAAGTTGATACTCTTTTATATCTTTTTAATCACATGTAAAAGTAAAGAGTTTGTCTAAAACTCTTCGGAGTTGCTACTGTTTATCAACTTTTTGAGCATTTCTTTCTATGGATATTAGGTTTAAAGTTAACGCAGTATTTTATAAAAAAATAATATGCGACTTCAGTACGATTAAAGTAATTTTAAATGTAGATTAAACACAGCGACCAAAACATTCATTCGTATTCTGTACTAAGCGACAGCATACTGTTACATATTCATTTTTCCAACGGATAGATGTTTGCGGGCTCCGGCTGTACAAATACGGATTAGGGACAATTTTCATAAGCAAATAGAGAGCGCACCGGCGCCTTTACGGCAAACAAGGGTGTTTGGCGCTTTTTGGTTTTTTAAGCTCAGGTGTGAACGCTTGCTGATATTATACACGAATCTCATCATACACCACCAAGAGAGAAAACCACTTGGAAGAAAACACTTTTACTGCTGAGTTATTATTATATAATTATGGTATACAGTTATAGTTATGCTCGTTGCACATTATAATATTTTGCTACACTAAAATTGTGTCTATTTATTCTTATTCCAGAAGTTATCGAAAACAATCAACTCTGGCCATAGGCACCTGCAACACAAATGCTTTTCCGGCTCTTTTTACCCGACTGCCGAAGGAGGGTTATGTTTTTCGAGCATATGTATGTATGTCTAATTCTTTGGTACGCTCTATAGCCTTAACTGTTCGACGGATTTCGTAAGTGACATAGGGTATAATACGGTTTCCCGGAATTGCAATCGGATTTTCTGTTTTTAAATTTGAGTTAGGTTATTCGATCGGCTTTGATACGAAAAACTTCATTAAGACCAAGAAAATAAATATGCATGCATGTTTCATACGTCCGTCAAAACAAGTTTATATTCCAATCCATTGCATGAAAAATCGCGTGCAAACTGCAATAATAGCAAGCACTAAGCTACCGACATGACATGCAAAAAACTAAAGCGATTTCGAAACACCCGCCTGGTGGCACCATAAACAGTTAGCACTGACTCTAACCAATCAATGATAGTGATGGAAAAAAATATAATATTATTGAAAATCAACTTGAGATAAGAATGCGAACCATTTGTCTGATGACCTGAAAGATAAAGGAAATATCAGTCCCCGAACCTACATGTTCAGACGGAAAATTTGGTTAAACGATTCAATTGATGTAGGTACCTACACACAACTATATTCACTGCATCGGACATTCACTCAATGGTCAATACCAAAATGTCATAAGTAGGTACATATGCCATTAAGCCATCCATAAGCAGATAAAGAGTAGTTTATGCAACTGCTACATAATGAGGGTCCTTAAAAGACGAGTGTGTTTTTATGAAACGAGGCGAAAGCATTATAGAGGACTTATGATATGTGTGTAGATAAAATATATTGAAACAAAACTTCTATTCGTGGAAGTTGAATGAAATAATGGTAAAAAGATTCGTATTGCCATTTAGGTACGGTTAAGATGATGTGATATTATCATCGATAACATGTACCAGAAACAATTGACCGACTTGAGCTGGTACTTTGTGACTGCTAAACTCTTTTTTAAAAAAGTCAGGGTGGCAGGCACATCTCCAGGGAACCACACAAAAAGCTGGTGCGGCGGCAGAAACGGCCGAAAATAGAAAAAAATCTAAGTATCAATCTCTCGGTCCGAATTATAATTTTGTTCCTGTCGGGTTTGAAACTTTGGGTCCATGGGGTCCCAGCGCTTACAAGCTTATTTCTGAGTTACAAAAGCGCTTAGTTGATGCCACTTGTGACCAAAGGGCTGGCAGTTTTCTGTCTCAAAGAATCAGCATCACTATTCAGCGAGGCAACGCTGCCAGCCTTTTGGGCACTATGCCACGGGGGTCTTATTTAGATTTAATTTAGTTTTAAGTTGTAGTTTATTTAGTTTAAGCTTAGATTTAATGTCATTGTAAATTGCTTTTTTTTTAGAAAATATCATCAGATTAAAAAAACGTCATATAAATTGCAATCGAAGTTCATTTAATCATTAAATTTCGACAAGAAAGTTCAAGTTTATTTTTAGTGTAAGAAGCAAAAAGTTTATTAACTTCTATAATGTACCTTGTAGCCACAGTAACAAAAATAATATCATAATACTCTAATTTGACGTTATCACATCTAACACAGACAATTAATTTAGCAATCGTGTTGTTGTTGTCAGGTGAAAAACTCAACTCAAACAATTTTTTTGAATTACAATGATAAAACACTATTTTTAATTAAAATACTTATGATAATTTCGTTATAATTTTGGTAATTTATCATGTGCAAGATTTTTAATGGAATATTGAATAATTAAACTACATTACGAAAAAAATCAGCTTGGCTGTATTTCCGCAACTTTTGACAGATTTGTTATAATGACAGGATATAAAGAAACTGTTTGATTTTGTTTTTTTTTTCATTGCGCTCGGTGGTTGTTTCCGCTCGTTTTCACCATCACCAGCCTTGTTTTACGAGCCACTGCTTTGCACAGGCCTCCCTATCAGAATCGTGGCTCGTTTTATTCTAGCTAGCTCGTATAAAAAAATATTATGTATGCATCTGATCATATTTAGTCATTTATGGACACTCATGCTTGCCTTTTATGAAGCCCGCACTCACTAGTGTATAAATGGCTCCTATTATGAACTTGTTCCATAAAAACTATTAAATCGACTGACATAAAAATTATCGCCACAATACGGGGCTAATATCGAAAAGGGCGTAGAACGTAATACGAGCTTTATTAACTGGCTAGACTTCGTAAACTAAAGTTAATGCAAGCAGAAGTCGATGGCACCGGCTCTGAAATAAATCAAGTCACACTTGTCACAGACGTACCATAACTTGTAAGTTATGCGGCTATCGCGTGCGTCTGAAATGGGGGATTTATGTAGACAGGGTATGAAAGCAACGGGGGTTGACCGCAGTTTGATGGCGGATTAATCAGATCCATCGTTCCTCAACAATAAACCTAAATGAACTGTAGTGCCCAGTTAATACAAAAAAAACATTAAGTCGATGTTGTTGCCAAGAAATTGATCCATCACGTAAAATATGTATATTATACTAGCTGTTGCCCGCGACTTCGTCCGCGTAGATTTCGGTTATCGCTATCTCGCGGGAACTATACAATGTTCACGAATAAGAACTAGCCTATGTTATTCCTCAACATATTAACTGTATTCTTACCAAATTTCATCCAGATTGGTGCAGCGGTTTTCCCGTGAAAAGGTAACAAACAGACAGACAGAGAGACAGGGTTACTTTCTCATTTATATTATTAGTTAGGATAACCTAAGTTACACCGTATACCTGACAAAGGTTGTAATGGTGCTCTGAATTGACTACAGTCCATATTTCCATACTAATTATAACTAAAAGAAAAAGTAACCCGGTCTCTCTATCTGTCCGTTTGTTTACCTCTTCACGCTGAAACAGCTGAACAATGCGTATGAAAATTTGCACCGCCGATAGTTTATTACCAGATTAACACATATAATACTTTTATCCCAGAAAAATAAGGTCCCTGTAGGATTAAAAAATATCGGAAGGACGTATCCATTTTTGAATTTATTACAGACGTTGTCAGGAGTACACAAAAGGACATAGAGTAGGTAACGTTAATCCCAATTCTTTAAGAAGTTCCAGCGGGACAACCAAATAACAGATTTTGCTCGATTTGGGGATGCACTGCCGTGCTCTCTGTGTGTGCTTGATAAATTTCGATTTGCTAACTTAATATGCATGTTTTCTTTCATGTCCGCATGCTTAGCTGCTTAAAAACTTTATTGCATGTCTGCATGTCTTTTTGGGTGTATGAATACTTGATTTGCAAGTTTGGTTGCTTGCTTGCGTCCAAAAAGTCGATTATGATTAACGCGAGTGAGGCTGCGGGTAACAGCTTGTATCCTACCCATTAAAAAAAAGATCATTCATAATTGACTGACTGAGGCAGTTACTGTGCCAGTTTAGCATAGATTTTGAAATAAACGTATATGTCAGTTAACTAGCTGAATACTAGAAGACACAAACATTGATCACTATGATTTCAGCAATTATAAATTATGTCGCATATCGAAATAGCAGTATGTATTTCAGTATAAAACAACGCTCACTTCATTTTTGGCTTCGTTCCAAAACCATTACAAAAGTTTCCGAGCAGCTAAGTAGGCCAGTAATAAAATACGAAATTGGGCGAAATGAAAACTGCGTTATTTTGTTACAAGGGTCAAGAAATCGTCTACAAATTAAGTCTAGCTATATGTACCAAAAAAGTGAAAATGACTTCATAAGCAATGCGACAAGAAAAACGAGGATCTCAAAAACCATAACTCCCTCGCCTCCGTGTATGACCAGTTTTAACCTGACTGCGAAACCGTAATGTGTTTTGAATAAATCTAACAAACATTGCATTTTTATCAATTTACCATTGCTTCTGAAAAAGCATTACTTATCTTAAATACCAAAACAAGCATATATACGTTGACTTGCGCCGACGTGGGGTTTAACAGTTAACTCGGGATTAACTTGATGTGTTAGTGTCCTCTGACGCAATGTTAACACAGAGTTATGCCATCTAAAAAAGTGAACCGCCAGAACGGGAAAAAAGCGAGACGGAGCAGGATGGCGCTCTACAACACCATTTTGACACGTTTCTCCCAAACAACGCATGTATCGGTCTGCCTCTTCAGTGTCTGTCGGTCTGCCATATTTTTTACAACATAATGGTTATCCAAAAAAACTGTATTATTGTTATGAAAGAAGTGCTCAGTGTCATATTTTATAAACAAATAAATATTAAAAATAAATTAAAATCGTGGGACAGTTGGCATCTGTTCCGTACTTCTATAAACTTAGTATCCAGCTAGCACAAAGTTGTTATTTGTTTTTAACTATTTAATATATCTAAATCGATAGCAGATTTGAATGTAGATACGAACAAAACGCTTTCCAAAAAAGCGCTAACAAAACGCAACACCAGTACAGTGTTGCCAACGTCTAAGAGACATTCAATCTCTTCTGTCGTAACGAATCTCGTACAGCGTGCAGCGCTACCGCTCCGCTCAGATTTCAAATTCAAAACCTTTAAAAGGAAGTCACCATGTTCAAATCAAAAACGTCAGAGCCTATTGATGTCTTCAGTATGGCTAAGTTCGGGAACCAGAACCTGGGAGCCCGTCGGTACTCTTATACCTACTCTTATCTTGGACTATGTAAAAGTGCAAAAAAAAATCGGGGCCTGGTCCTTTAATCAGAAACTATGTTGTTAAATTTTGCGCACTCGGATGCCGTACCTACGGAGTGCAGCCCCAGAGAATATATTTTTTTACTTTTTATACATTTCTAAGTTGTAATTTGTAAGTTTTTTTTAATATTGTATGTCCGTGATGGATAAGCTGTTGGATCTAATTATGTAGTATTCACCAAGTATCTTTGTGAACAGTTAATCAATAAACATTTTCTATTCTATACTAGTATAACATCAAGATTGATTCTGTACTTAATCAATGTAATCATAATAATGCTCACTGGTCAGTCAGACGTGGGACGATTGGTATATAATATTTATTTTGTTTATCAGCTCAAGCTAACTTTCAAGCATGTCCATGGAGACTACATAATATTATACTCATAGCATTAACATCAGGACCATTAAATAACTACTTGAAATAAATGCGCCTTCAAAACAAGTTCGGCTGTTGTTTCTAATTTTCCAAATTTAGACAATCGACCGTCACTCCTGTTGCTAAGTTTGGCAAAGACAGTTGGCCCATCAATCTTTTTCAATGCCCAAACCTCTTTAACGGTTGAACGGATAAGGGATGAAAGGCATTCGAGGAATATTAGAGACACTATTCTGTAATTCCGCTGAGAATTTGTTAACAACTATCAGTCTTGTTCAAGAAGTGATTTGTTGTCGAACTGTTATGCTGTTTGTTAGTAAACGGAAACAACTACAAGTTCATTTAATATCGCGGGCACTTACTCCTGGGTGTCGACGAGTTGTTCTATAGTTCAGCATGAACTTCAAAAGCTCAAGTTACGCAAGTTGTGCAATTATTATTCCTTGTTGCATAGACTTATTTCGTGATGGATGATATTCAACAATTTTACAAAATGCAAAATGAAGCTAATTATTCACCAAATAAGGCAATGCGTATGTTAGGATAGTGGTACACATTAGGTATTTAAATAGTAAGGAATAATAACATCAGCGTAATTAAATCAAAATTGGCTACAAGTTTAATAGCAATTTTTTTTTGCGTTCTTGATGTAAGTCCCAATCTTCTATACAAGGCGAGTTTTAATGAACTATCAAGAAATTCAGCCAGGGTTTGAGTTAATCTAAGTGAACACCCCTGTAAATTTCTTTTATCTACATAAAAGATATCATAAGTCCTCCATTATGCGTTCAGAAACCATAGAAAATGACCAGCATTTCGACAGGCAGTATCGAAAAGTCATAACGACATCGAATTCGATATCGTAATAACTTTTCGATGTCGTTATGATTTAAATTTTCTTTTCCAAATAAAGTTTTACTGGGGTCTTCAGCCAGGGGTTAAGTCTAAGTTTTATTTGGAAAAAATATAAAAATAGTTATTTGATAGAAGGGTGCAAAGTTGCATTTTACCCGCAATTGGAATTGAAACACGAGCATGCAAGCGAAAGGATTCTAGTTAAAAATAGAATCCTGAGCGTAGCAAGTGTTTCAACACACGAGAAGTAAAATACATTTGCACCCGTGTGTAACTTTTCACCTCACTGTAGCGAGGAAAGCGCAACATGCAAAAAAAACAGCTCATAAAAATAAATCTTCATCACTGGAATCACAATTTTTACGATATATATATATATATATGTAACTCTGGAAGGTGTGCATTTTTTGTTGACAATGTTGACATTTCTGATGATGCGTTTTGAAATTGCATCGACTCAACTTGTGCGTTTAGAAGTATATTTAACATCACTAAAACAAATGTTTCTTATAGAATTTTAAGGACCATTAAATAAAGCTAAATTTGATATTTTTTATTAAATTCTCAAAACATTTATCATTTATATGATAATAATGAATATCGAACGAACCATTATTATGAGCGTTTTACGTTTTGTTATCTGTCAAAAGCTACTTAAATACGCTTCTACTCAAAGGTCAAATTACTTTCCCCAATAGTGGATAAAATCCGATTTTACCCGCTTGTTTTAAAGGATAAAGACGGCTTTCCGAGGTAGGTAGAGAGGGGAAAACAAACATTCTGTCATACATTAACTGCCTCTGCTGATTGACAATAATTATGTATGGGAGAATGTTTTTTTTTTGTGCTTAGTGCTCACTTATTAGACTAACTCAATCCCTGGCTGAATTCTTGGACGGTTCATTAAAATGCACCCTGTACCTAACCCTATATATAAAAAGAAAGAAAAGAAAAGTCCAGCCCTGAGGAGTGGAAAGGTGGATGGCAGTTTGTATGTCAAAATGTTATTTTTAAAGTTACGATCATGAAGCGAAGTAAACATATTTTTCATGAAAAATAAATGAACACGTGTGTTGTTGAAAATTTCAACCCCAAGGCTGGAGATGGAAGTTTGTAAAAAAAAAAACGTTAGTGTTACGATCATGAAACTAAGTGCATCTTCTGTATAGAAAATAAAATAAAACGTGCCCCATTTTCTAAAATTTCATCTCTCAGGGAGTGAAAGGGGGGTGTAAATGTGATTGTACGAGAATCATTTTTTATAGTTATATGGTAACTAATGGTAGTAAATACATGAATAACGTTGTAATTGAAATAAGAGAACTTGTTTCCCAGTGGGTGGGGGGAGACCAACTATCTGCGGACTAAGTACATCTCTAGACCATTCTAACAAACCCAAACCCGGATGGGATATGATGTTTCTTTTGAAATTCCAGTCCCTTCATCAATCCTGTTTGATTAACTAGTCAACAGCCAGCCTTTGATCTAGAAAGCTGAAATTTTTCATAGAGAGATCCGGTTTATGACGTTGACTAGGGATAAGGAAGAACTTTGGTTAAAATTTGCCCCTAAAAGGGTGAAAAGGCGTTGGAAGCTTACTACGATAGTAACCTATACAGGTAGAAGCCAAAATACAGATTCTAGCTGGAGGAAGCTGCTAGGGGGGTTCGGTCTACTTTCGAACACAAGCTGACAAAGTGGAGCATCCCAAAGCCACTGAGACTCGGGAACAGAAGGAAAATCAAAAAAAATTGTTAACTAGCTGAAGACCTCAAAGAAACTCATTTTTGAGCTTTTCGTTTTTTTTAAGTTCCAAAAAAAAACGAATCGACAAAAAAAAACTATAAATATATAATTTTCGAACCTGATCACAAAATTTCACGACAATCGGTAGAGAAATAAGCAGCCGGACAGACGGACATTACAAAAGCATTTTTGTCCAAGCTGAAACGGAGACGTTTCGCTCGCTCGGTCAATAACGTCACAGGGGTTAAAGTAAGAAATAAGTTGAAGCTTTACCCTGCCAATGCACTTCATACGAGTACCTTTTATTTTACAAAACTGTTTCATTGAAGAATTAGAAATAGGTACGAAGCGATAATAACGTTCCTTCATTATAGTATTAGAAATTCGAAGAAATTAGAACGTTTAACATAAAATTACAGTGAGATTCAATCATAGTAAAATAAACGGATCACCGACGAACGAAATTACGAGGGAAATTAGAACGTACTTGACTCGCCACTCGGTAAAAAATCGTCCCAGTGACCACAACAATCCATTTGTCTCAGTCTCGGGGAGCCTTCTGGGATTCGGGATTAATATACCCGTTTTTAGTGAACTAGTGTGAGGCGTTGTTGCGCATGTGTTGCGGCAGAGATTAATAAGAGGACGTGAATCATGCAGATAAAAAATGTAAGTGGATAAACGTTACGTTCCTTTAGGTTATTTTTACGAGGCGCCAATTCAACTTTGCATATTTGGTTTGTAAGCGTATGGATTTACTAGTGTAGTGTCTACATTCGTGTCCTGGATTTACTTGTATTGCCAGCGTTTAATGTAATGCACTGGCGTACTTTGTCGCTCTGTTCTTGTCTTTGCATACGTTGTTGTAAAGCTGCACGGTAAAAAAGTGCCTTTATCTTCACACATAAGTTCTCTATATAATGCGTTCAGAAACCGTAGAAAATGACCAGCATTTCGATATCAGTAACGTAATGGCATTACGACATCGAATTCGAGGTCATAATTACTTTTCGATATCGAATTCGATGTCTTTGAGTTTCAAATTTGGCACATCTCGAAAACCCAACACAACTAAAAAAAAATCGATACGAAACGTCAGCTCGATATGTTTCTCTACGTAATAATGATAACAAAAAAAGACGTTCAAATTCCTGACAGATATGATATGCCTTCGGCTTCTGAACCCATAAAGTAATGTATGCTAGTAATGTTTTAAAAACCACACTCGTGTTTTAAGGCCTAATTATGTAACAGTTGCACAAACTACTGTTTTTAACCCATAAGCAAAACAGTTTAATGGCCAAATAAATGACAACATTAGCATTTAATAGACAATAAGTTGTCTATTTGTAGCAGTGTCAGTATCAGTTTGTACAAGCAGTGTCAAAAGGGCTAAGCACGTATTTCAGATCAGCAGGTCTGTGACCTTTTTACGACCTTAGGCAAAATGCACTGCTAACTTAATACCTTCAAGCGTCCGTTTTAGAATTATCTGACTTTCTTATTTCAGCATTTTTCGTATCCTTGGCGTAACTCCAGATGCCATTAAAAAGTTCTCACTTCTTTTCCTTGTGCCTTTGTTGTAAAGAAACGGAAGGACGATAATATAACGTCAGAATTTTTATTTAGTTCACAAAATTACACGCATAGAGCCAGAAGCTACATCAAAAAACTTTTTTTTAAATTTATAGTGATGTAAATTGTACTTTTATAATACTCACTGAAACATGGATACACGGAAAAAAAACAGAAAATGCTAACCCCGACCCTCGACAATCCGTGTCGCGAGCCATGCCCTTACACCAAGATTATCATAGTGATATTATGTATTTTTATATTTTACGTCATTACAGAAAGTCAAGAAATTACTTGTGGCGACACTGCCGCATCTATGTATAGCAACACTTATAGCGTAGCGTAAGTCCGACTTCGCTAGCGTAGAGTAAGTCCCTCTGTAAGGGAAATGAGTTTCTTGATAAAAAAATAATTTTTTTATTCGAGTTTTTTACTGGTTGAACTTTTTGTTGATTGTACCTACTTGCTACTTGCAATGCCATCCAGTTTACATTTTCCATACCAAATTTAAAGTCAATCCTATCACTATAAGTGGTCCAATTTTAACTTGGAAGATGTGACCTAAACAAATAAACAAACTGACTAACTTACAAACATTGAAAGTTACATTAGTCATCGCTTGGGAAAATAAAACAGGAAAAAAGAAACCTCTTATTTTTATTGTTTCACTCGTCAACCGATGTATTTACCAACATCTTCTTTTGTTTCCGTTTTATTGGACGACCTTGCCGATGTTCTGTGTTTTCCTGGCGTAGAAAAAGAACGCTGTTCTGTGCTGCTTCTTCTGCAATTCCCCTCACCGTACTGACCAATTTACCTGAGTATCACATAAAACACCTTAATTTAGTTGAACAGTTAGCGACTAAAAATGTAGGTATGCACACTTTCAAATTAATCATAATAATATGTAGGTATAATTAATACAATGTATCACATTGCAAGTATCATCGCATGTTGCATACGCCAACTATACACATTTCGTAAGCATAACCTTAGTTTTTATAATTTTAACGATTACAAAATTCACTAAATTACGGCAAATTTTGTATTTGTAACAATATACACTATTCCGCAATCATCTTCTTAATCTTTTATAGACTCTTAATAGACTCAAATAGTAGAAATAAATAGCAGAAACCTGTCATATCAGTGGTTTTCGATAAACATCTTCGTGAGGGGTCAAAAGAGTTTTCGCTTCATTCTCCGCGAGACAACGTCTATAATATACACTCTGTAAACGACCTCTCTAGTGTCTTGTACAGCTAGTGAGCTAGTGGTGTGTTGCAAGGAAGAAATAAAAAAAAATCCACTTCTTGACTTTTTGGTCGAGCTGTACCTTAATATCGTTTCATCGATTAAACAATCATTTAAAATCAGTTAGTGCAGGTAGGTCAAGATCATACTAAGTTCAATCCACAATATATGCTGGCTTGAAACAAAATTGTTACCAGATAAGCCTTACATTCGGCGGATAGAAAATTGCTTCTACACGTTATGCTATGTTTACAGGCATAGGAGGTGATTCGCAAATAGTACAGGCGGAAGCGAATGTAACGGCCTCTAAAAAGATATTTAATTTTTGTAAGAAAATACAGGTAAGTTCTGAAAAGTGAATTAGGTAGAAAATGTACAAAATATGTTTTCTCTAACTTATTACTCTCGAAAAAAGATTCCAGGAAATACTTCGTTACTGGCGCAAAAATAATTCGAGAGCGTCAGCGGCCGAGAAATAGCGGGAGAATTTCGTTACTTCAGTCATTGAACTTTTTTAAAATAAGTTTGACTTCGACAATAATCCTAAATTGCCAAAACAACCTGTGATTGTTTTAATGACTCTTAGTAAAAGAAAATGGGAAAAAACAGCGTATATTTGGCGCAAGTTTTGTTTTTTTACTTTCATAAATAAGTTAATAATCAATCTTGATACATAGTAAAGCCATCTGTGGGTCAAACTGTAAACTTAATGCTGCGATTGACAGCGCTCAGTCTGTGGAGTAGAGCAGGTGGCCCAGTGGACAAGAATGAAAGGCTGAATGAGCACTTTCGTAGAACGTAAGAGGAGATTAGGAGGTTAAGTGAATTTGTTTTTGTTTTAAAAGCGCGAATGGCGAGATTTGTTGACTAAACCTACCGGTTAGCCCAATAGTACATTACTAAAGACACCGGAGTAGTGGCAGAATGTCATAACGAACCAAAAAGCAAATATGGCTTATACATTTTTATTAATGGCTGATGAACGCCATGGATGCTGTGTCAAAAATGTATGTGGAATGAAAATTCAAAAATATTTCTTGCCGATCTAGGCCGGGAAGTTTGTATGAAATTCCATTTCCTATATACCTCTTCTCACCGCGCCCCCAACGTGATACGTCCCGGCCTATTATTTGTAACGAAACGTTAATATTTCATTGCATGTTTGAGAAAAATACAGTTATTTTTAGTTCCTTAGTGGTAATTAAATGAGTTATTATAAAATTGTATTGATGCTTATTGAACGTACTTTTGAATGATGTACAAGTAATAACAAATTCATATAGGTAATAGACAATTTATGGTGTAGAAGAACATAAATAATTCTCACATATTTTTCTTTTGTTCATGTAGTCTTGAAGAAATGACAACATTTAATGCCAAATTCGTTAGTTCTCTAAAACTTTAACTTAAATTTGTCTTATATACACCTCTTTAAAAATGTAGAGTTTAATCGTCACTAACATTCACTGTAGTGCTTTATGCGTGTCAAATTAAAGGATAAACTGAAAACAAGATAACCGCTGCCGTATAAGTCTCCAACTAGGACCTCTGCCTAATGCTAGATTCCCCTGTTGGCATGTGCATTATAAATGCTTTGCGGGTATCGCAAAGTGGGCGAATTCGACGGAATTTTATTTCCCAATACAGGAATATCGATGGACTGTTCGTTTCTTCTTACTTTTTTGATATTGTCAGTAAAATATTACAGGTGCTTGTAAAATATTTTAGTAACTACGTTAGTAAAGTTCTCAGTGTTTCTTTGGTTATATTTTAAAAACCTATAAAAAGAAAAAAAAAATCTGGGCCTGCATGATTTTTGTGTAACTCGCTCGCAATCAGCGTCGTGTTCACTTTGTATGGGCTGACAGTTGGTATCGGAAACAGCTGGCCGAGTCATACAAAAACTGACATTTCAATCCGATGACGAGTGTCAAAATAATTACGCAACAGAGCCTCTGGTCCTAAGTATGTTAACTTTTTCGCAGTCAGGTACTGGGTATCGTCTTGGGTCATCCCATTCGTTTTTTGTCAAGTTCTTAATAAGTCTCAGTCTGCTTTCGTCGTCCATTCTTTATTCGTCACTTTCGCTGGTAGTCTTTGTCCTATTTGGTCATATTTGTTGTTTGTCTTTTTCTTATTCCGGGTCAATCCGCTATTAGCATTCATCTTTTTTGGGCGTGTTAGGTGTTAGTCTATGTCTTTTTTAGTCTCATTCGTTATTCGTCCTATCGTCTTTGGTCTTATTCTAAGTTCGTAATTTTCTTAATTGGCCTCTTTAGAAATTGATCTCATTCTTTATTGGACACATTCACTATTTGCCTTTAAGCATTAGGTATTGTCGTTGAGTGGCCAGTAACGTAATAGCGGAGGTTGTATTACTAAAGCGGCCATCGAGACGAAAACCGAACAAGGCGTATTATATGAATGGACCTAAAAACGAAAGTGACTTACCTATTGCTAATGGGACCAACAACGAACGTGTCGAAAATAAAGTGACTAGTAACGATTGAGACTAAAAAATAAAGAGACTAACAATTTATTGAATCAGGCGTTACTTTGCGGAGGTCCATATTTATGAACTAAAAACAATTACTTTGCTCACCCGCGACCACAAGTGAAAAATAGTTATATCTGTGCGTCAAATGTATGTTTCCATGTAACACCTCCGCCTCCACTGCTACACGAATCAACACATGCCACACACCAACTATCATACCACCGCCACTAAACTAAACGCTGACGCGTTTCGGCACTCTTCACAAGGCCATTAACGAAGCACAACAACAACCGCTCAACCTGCTGCTGCTGTGCTGTAGTGGAAGTGGTAAACATACATTTGCCGCACAGATATAAGTATTTTTCACTTGTGGTCGCGGGTGAGCAAAGTAATTGTTTTTAGTTCATAAAGTGACTAACACCCAACATGTCAAAAGAAGAAGTGACGAACATCGAATGAACCTAGATAAGAACAAGACGAACAACAAATATGACCAAAGATGACAATGACTAACAGCGAAAGTGACGAACGAAGAATGGACGACGAAAGCAGAATGAGACTAATCAAGAACTTAACAAATAACAAATGGGACTACCCAAGACGACGCTGGGTGCCGTACCCGCCTACAAATAGGTACAAACATACGGCACCCGACTGCGAAAAAGTTAACAGTGTTCCTAATTAAAGGACCAGGCCCAGAAATTTTATTTTTTACTTGTTATAGGTTTTTTTTATGTAGGGGGTTTTTAAATTTTTATTTGATTTTATATTCCTTGATGGCTTCATAAAAAACATTTGATCTCCCATGCTTACCATTTAAAAACCAGCAGGTAATTGTTGCAGTATCGGATTATCGGATAGGTAACCAAACAAGCCATCAGCCTGACTAGTGAAAATCGTTGCCAAAGGCACACCCCAGCACACTCAGACCCCGGATTGATCTAAAAATACTTGAAATCGTTATTTTGCCTCAACGCGACCTCTTCCACATTAAGCGGGGGTGTTATTCTCTACGGTTATTCACGGCTGTTTCAGTATCGAAGTGTCATAATAATAAGCCTACGTAATTTTTTGTTAAGTATTTACGTATTCGAAATTAAAGAAAAAGTTCTTCATTATAAAAGTTATTAAATTTCAAAAACCTTTAAAACGCTCTTTTGTAAAATCGTGTTTTTGCAATGTCCGGTTATTCTTTGCGGCTGTCGATATTAGCTGTAGAGAAAATTTTAGACTTCGACGCTGGCACGAATATTATAATGCGCGTATCCTAGACGTATCACCATTGACCTTAATTACCCAAACAATTAAAATATAACCCATGGGTTTGGACAAAGTTACGCTTGGTGTTAATATCCATGTCTACAAATTCCTTACAATTTCTAATAAACAAGAGTTTACAATAACTATAAACATGACGTTTAGAGTAACATGCAATGCGGGTATTGGGTTTGTTTTGAGTACAAGTTTACTGTCTCTGACCGTATGCTGAGCTTGGCTTTGATTCTATAAACTTTAGCGAGTGGTAGGTATCTGGTTTCCAAGATTTTTTTGAATTTATCGATACTATAGGCAGTTAACCAATTGGCTGACTTTAGCTTCCCATTGTTTTCTACTCTCGGAATCTAACCTTTGGCTAACGACAGAAATTATTACTACATTCCATGACTCAGAATCAATACCTATATTAAATAACGCATTTAATGTCTCGTTTATTAAATCTAACAATTCCTTGATTCCATTGGATGTCCCTGACATTAAGTTCTTCCGACCAAAAAATCAAACATAATAAAACTTTTTAAATTATGTCAAATCAGTTAAATACATTACGAATACTACCTCTTTGAGGCTTCTTCCAGATACAGTTATATGAAATATAAGCAGTGAAATAAGTATTAAAGTAATGGATTAAAATATTCTGTGTTGTATGTGTAAGTAGGTACAAAAGAGATAAGAGCGCTTTCATTCATATTATAACAATGGCAGTGGCCTCGATTGCACAAGTAGTAGTATACAAGTAGGTATACAACTTTATTTACCTTGCCCTAAGTCATAGTGAAATAAACGAATCACTTACGTATATTAAGTATAGTAACGTATGTGAGTCGTGCGCTCTCTGCGGAAGGACTACGATAGTCCGAAACATGTCGTGCTGTACTCGACTTTATATTCGAGTGATTCGTGTAGTTTTAACATGAATCCCTAAGTCAATGTAAATAATGAACTAGTTATAACTTTAGGGCTTCGTCTCACCGCAAGACAACAATTAGTTAGATACTTACGACGCAAGAAATACTACTAGTACTCAAAAAAAAAATTGTAAGCGCAGATTAAGAATAGTCCAATATCGTTTTGGAAATATAATTTTTACATACACAAAATGATTCAGAATATTTTTTATTATGTACTCGGTAAGGTTTTAGTATGTAGTCGGTAAGTTCTACTGTATTTAAAAACAACGGCGGTAACCTAAGGAGGTCATGGCATTCGTATAGTATATTTTGTAAAAAAATGGCAAAAGACAACATAAAGGCGTTATACAGACCCTCCATTAATCATTTTCTGTCAGCTTTAGAAGCTTTGTTTATGTCAGGATGGATTTTTTATGATACCTTTCAGCCACGACATCTAAGATGACTCAAATAGCGCCCTTCAGTTTTGTATGCAATTGAATAATAGCATGTAGTTATTTTATAAATAGGTTTTGCAGATTTAAAATATTTTGATGCTTAAATAGGTACGCGTAATTCGTAGAAAAGACGAGCCCAAGAAATATTTTTTTCTAACCCACTCGAACGTCAAGAAAATGTACCTACTGGATTTTATATAAGCGACTAGGTTTGCCCGCGACTTCGTACGCAAAGAAATAATTTGTGTTAGGTAAGTTCCTTCTTTACCAGAACTGATTAAAAAAAAATTAAAAACTCGTCTTAAATCCCCTCAGTTTCTAAATTTAAATTTTCAGCCCTCTAACTTTACTATAAAACTAAGAAAATCCTTGCTCATACATTTGATTCGAAAATATAAATCCCATTTATTCCATATCCCGTGAAAATTTCGCAAAATCCCTTCTTAATGCACCTGTATGATACGCAAGGTACATGTGCCAAATTTCAAGTTTCTAGGTCCAGTGGTTTAGGCTGTGCGTTGTCTGTCAGTCAGTCAGTCAATCAGTAAAGGTCTTCTTTTATAGGTATAGATTATGCATGTTGGAGAACCACGTACAAAATTACATTATTTTTATTTTACCAACTAAATATTTGTAGCAACTAACTACGCAATGAACTGACTTAACAACAAATTTATAAAAATGAAAATACTAATACGTTTACTATAATTTTCCAGAGAGAGGCATAAAATTAATTATCAAAGAGAAGTTATTTCAAAGTTCTAAAATGAAAACCATGTTTTTTGACCAACAACTCTGTGAAACTTTTAATCTAATTAAAGCACTTGCCTATTTAGTGATAAGGAGAAATTAGTCTTCTAGACCTTATTTTAAAAAAGCAGTATTTATTTATAGAAATCTGAAACAGAATAATGTTGAATTAAGTGAAAAAAAAAGACCCACTGTTGAGGTTGCCATTTCAGAAGAAATCTAAGAAACTTAAGCATTTCAGTCAGTTAGAAATTATTGTCTATTACAATAAACAGAACTGTAACATCGCATTATGTAAATGGCCCAATCGAATATCGATTTGTGATATTGCGGTTACTCGACAACTATTAAGATAGTCGGTAATGGGAACGAGCTCCATTGTTTGTCGCTCTTGGAACAGTACAGAAGTATTCTTTATGATTTTCAACCCTATTTTGGCCAATTATCCAAATATAATAATATTATTACTCTACTATTCTCTCTCAAATTTCCAATAAGTCACTTAAGTCATAGTGAAATAAACGGATCACTCACGTATGTCAGTCGAGTATAGCTCGACATGTTTCGGACTAATCCGTAGTCCTTCCTCTGGGAGCACACAAGAAAGACATCAGTCTGGAGCTCGCTGATAGCTGGAAGGGAATTTCAAACAATGCAAAGGCACTTCATTATAATTATCACAGGTGAACCCATATAATAATTATGGATTTCCGGCGTGTTGAGGGTTCTAATGTATAGATCTCAAACCCCTTCCAAGAGCGTGTCGGATACGCCAATGATAGGGTTCCTATAACCCCTTACGAAAAAGCCCTGGCATATATAATTGAAATGTAAATTTTTATCGCACGTATTCAAAACCTCCTAAAATAAAAAGACACTTCAAGATTGTTTACCTTCTTTATAATGATAAAAAAACGAAGTAACTACATGTAGGTACACAAAACTTTTTTTATGAAACGACTGTCGTATTTGCCGCCAAAACAAAATGGCGACAAAAAAAGTTGTATACCCTCAAGTTGCCCACCCTGTATGTAATAATTACGGATACATGTATTGCGAAATTTTCTAATACACAATTAAAGTATTTATTTTAAGGGTGCGAGAACGGCTTTTTAATATCTTAAACAGGAAATAATAATCAGAAGCACATCCATAAACAAGCGATTGACAAGACTGCGGCATAGAGACAAAATTCAATGTTAAACAAGCACACAGAGTTAAGATTTATTAAGTTTAAGCACATTTTAGGGCGAATGCAAAGCAAGAGGGTTCTTAATTTGTCTGTATATTTTTCACAGCGCTACTTTTACTCTGATCAAAGAATTTTCTTGAAAACAGTATATCTACTCTTATTCGCTAGACTCGCTCAGGGCAATGATAAATCCAGAGGAGACATTTCCACCATAAATCAAGTTTACCGGCATCGCTCTACAAAGAACTGAGCACTTTATTTCTGTGAAAAACTCTAAGAGCTTCCTCTCCCGACGCTTGCATGTTGAACGAAATCTTTTGTACCCTGATGACGTTTACAGGGACATCTTGCAAATACTTATAGTTATATTGCAACGTCCATGACTGCTCATTTTGTTTGTTTTTAGGGTTCCGAGCCAAAATGGCAAAAACGGAACCCTTATAGTTTTGTCGTGTCCTTCTGTCCATCCGTCCGTCCGTCCGTCCGTCTGTCCGCGGCTCAACTCAAAAGACTATTTATTACTGGTTCTAAAAAGCTGTAATTTAGCATAAATAAACATATTTTACTAGGCCAAAAAAACACTAGAATAAAATCTTTAAAAATATTTTTCTTTTTGGGTACCTACCGCACCTACACGTTTGCGTCTTCAAAAACCAATGCAATTTAAAAATAGGCCTCAATTACAAAAAATCGACACCAAACGTCAGCTCAATACGTTTGTCTATGATTAAAAAAACCGGCCAAGTGCGAGCCGGACTCCCGCACGAGGGTTCCGTAGAAAGATTTTAACGCTTTTCCCCAGTATTTTAAGAAGTCCAGTTTTAGCAGAGCCCTGCTCCTAACCAAAATGTACGCAGTGTGGGGTCAACTTGTATTGGTCTACAAAATCTACAGACAAACATAAAATTTTAGATTTTGGAACTTTTTGGAGTGGTTGTGCTATAAGAGCTACCTTCATACCAAATTTCAAGTTTCTAGGACAACTGGAAGTACCCTTTAGGTTTTCTCAGTACGGCGATTTGTATGGAAACCACCTTTTTAATGACTGTATCTTTTGATTGCGTTCACTTGGAAGGTTGATTTTTTCACAGCTTCAAGGGACCGCAGGCTTGAGTATTTGAGTAATTTCAGCATGCTACCTCCACGCGTTCCCGAGAAAAAAGGGTCTTGACAGACAGACAGACAGACAGACAGATAGACAGACAGACAAACAGACAGACAGACAACAAAGTGATCCTATACGGGTTCCGTTTTTTCCTTTTGAGGTACGGAACCCTAAAAACAGCCAAATTCATGATGGCTTTATTACGCCTTCGGCTCTGAACCCTACTACTTACTACTAATGTTTATTACCATTCAACTTTTAGATACTTAAAATCCTAGGATGTACACCTAAACTGCAGTTTCAAGTGCAATTTCACTGTTGCACAACATTACTTATTCCGAACCTAACTTTAAGTCTGTGTTCTACAGCAATTAGCCCGAAATTGTGTTCCAAGCAAGATGCTGTCGGTCCGGTCGTTACGGTAAATTCCCGTGACAGTGGACCTTAACGCTATTAGTTTTGCCCAATGAACGTCAGCCAGTACAACCTGCGATTTTTTTTTTCTCTACTTATTTAAATATTTACATAAGTAATTAACTCTTAGCATTGCCTAAAAAAGATATATCCGTCTTACGGAGGAAGATGCTCTAAACTATTAAGTCGAAAACAAAAAGTTACGTAATGTCCATTCCTTAGTTCAAACAAATATTGCCAAAGTTTTTATTGAACCGAAGTTTGGTAGTTATCTTCTTGAACTGGATAATAATATTTAAACGTGATTCAATTATAGCTTTAAATGTGTTATGTTTTGTCGTTTTAAAATAGAAACAATGCATATTAATATTCATAACATGCAGTATTTCTATTTTAAAATGACATTGAATTCTAAACTCTTCATATTATTTTTCGGAGCTCATGACCTGGGAATACATCCCTACCTACATTTTTATTTTTTCACCAAGATTACATTCCACCGATACGTTTTTACATATTCATACGATACTGAAAATTGAATAGAATTTCTTGCATGACACCGTTCTCGCTGAGTGTGATAGTTGATAGTGATACTTGACCGAACATTGTTAAGAAATGTCGAGCGCAGCCGACGAGTAATCATCATCATCATGTCAGCCGAAAGACGTCCACCGCTGGACATAGGCCTTCCCTAAGGCTCTCCACTGAGACCGGTTTTGCGCTTTCCGCATTCACCGCGATCTCACGGTCTTTACCAGGTCGTCGCTCCATTTTGTTGGAGGCCTACCGACAGCTCGTCACCCGGTCCGCGGGTGCCATTCGAGAACCCTTTCTGACCCCATGGGCTATTTACTTGCACTTTACGAAAGATAATAGGGATTACACAAATACGTCGTAGTACCGCACACGAAACAGGAATCAGGCTAGGGCCAAGACAAGTGACGGACGGGATAAAGTATGCAACAGATAGTGTACTTTTATAATACTCTGAACAGTGTGGCGATGCTGAATAATTGAACACAGCAACAATTATTAAAAAAAATAATGAGGCGAAGGCGAATCCTCTTCTGTTAGACCCTGTTTTTAACCGACTTCAAAAAAGGAGGAGGTTCTACATTCCACTGTTTGTATATATATTTAATGTATGTACATCGATTACTCCGTCAATTGTGGACCGATTTTCAAAATTCTTTTTTTATTCGAAAGGGTATACTCCTGAGGTGGTCCCATTGACACCAAGTCATGATCTGATAATGGAATCCCAGGGAAATCGAGGGCAACCCTCAAATTTTATAGGCACATATTATGTGTTTCATATATTTTTTAAAGCTATTCAAGTAAGTATTTGCGTCTGGTAGTCATCAACTTATGTTGATGAGCTGATGATGGAAGGTACAACTCCTTAATGGTTAGGAGTTGGAGGATAATTCTGAAAATGTTAAATCAACGTAAAATTGTGAAATAAAAATCTTTTAACTAAAAAGTAAAACAGCCTTAAAAAAAAACCTTAGAAAAAAAACGTAAAATAATCCTCTAAAATATTAATAAATAAAATAAAATGAAATGCACTCATTTCGGACAACAGAAACTAAAGCCTAAAGTTTTATGGCCTAGCACTCACTAGCAGAAATATGAAGTCGGTGCTTCATTCAAAGAATATTCCGCTCGCACCGCACCGACTTCATATTTCTGCTAGTTAGTGCTAGGCCATAAAACTTTAGGCCTTCGTTTCTGTTGTCCGAAATAAATGCACTTTATTTTATTTTATTTTAGAGGATTATTTTACGTTTTCTTTCTAAGGTTTTTTTTGAAGGCGGTTTTACTTTTTTTTTAATATTTTATCTTTGTAAGAAGCAGGCATGCTTATCTTAACGAGCGTACTAATACTAAGTCTAGTAAAAGTTTCCCCGTGAGAGAAGCGGAAAAAAGCTCTTTGAATGTAGAGAATCTCTCGTCTGCGCTTGGATTGAATTAATGGGAGAGTATTTGTCTTGCTACATAACTGCTTCTTTTAACAGATAAAGACGACTGCACAATGGTTTTATCAATTCACTAGGTACCTATCATATTTTTGCATAAACAACTCAATCGCACTTAATATTCTCTCCTTATTCTACTTTTTCGTATTAAAACGGTCATTCAATTTAGTCGTATCTTTACTGCAATTTTATTGAAAAGTCACATTTAAAAAAACCTTTTTCAAATAACAGCTTCCTTAATTCATCTGGGACTTCAGAAATGAAGTACTGTCGACCCAATTTGCTTACTATTATATAACATTTTAATGCAGCTCGAGATCACTTCATATAATTTCATGGCTTCGTACCTAGTGAATTCAGAAACCTTGCCGTGTTTATTACAAATGTAAGATCTAAGTAAGTATATATAGTTTTTAGGATTCCGTAGACAAAATGGCAAAAACAGAACCTTTATAGTTTCGTCATGTCCGTCTGTCTGTTTGTCTGTCTTGTTTGTCTATTTAATTAGTACTATAGGTACCTACTAGAAAGTTGTAATTTAGGCCAACAAAGTGGTAGAATAAAGTCATGAAAATAAAAAGCTTTTTCTCGTCTAATAGTGTGGGATATCATTGGATAAGTCTTTTAAAAATAATGTGGGTGTTGACGAATTTGTTTACGAAATATTTAGCAACTTTTGTTAGAGTCAAGTGTCCTCCTCGACCAGAGACTGATTCTGTTGTATTTGGAAATGTAACAGTAGTGCATTATATAGTGAATTTAAAAGGAAAACTAGTACAGATAAATAAATAGGCTTTACTGGTTTAAGCGTAACATTCTCGTCTATGTCAGAAACCGATATAAAATGACCCGTTTGCTTAGAAGTTTGCCAGCACTGGTCAATTTTTAAAACACTCGGGAAAAGCGGGAAAAATTTCCGAGATTCGATTCCCGTGATAGACGTATTTACATACCGACAAAGTATGGAACTCTCTGTGCAAGAGTCTCGCACTTGACCGGTTCTTTTTTAGAGTTGGGACTTACGTATAGAAACATGAAATTAAAATATTTTTTGCATAATGGTATTCTTAATTGCTTATCCCTAACCTTCAGGGTAGCCGGCTACAGGCAGGGTCGGGTTACATGAAGTTTCACCGCTACGCGGCTGATTGAATTTAAACCGTTATGTTTGTTTTTTGTCCGATGAAAATTGTTTATATTGATAACGTAATGCTTTTTTTTTCGCACTTCTCCATAATACATAAACTTAAGTTAAGCAAAATATCACACTCATCCTTGCGCGCAGTGCCTCTAAAAATGGATCCATAGTTTCCACTTCACGTAATTATGAATGCGTAGAATATAGATTTCAAAAGATGTGAAATCAGGGCATGTTTTAAATTGCTAACAAGGGCAATTTTTGTTTCCTCAAAATACCATTTAGAGTGACGTTAAATAAATTAATGGAAGGCGTTTGACTTCGTTTATTCGGATAAAAGGTCCAAAATCAGGCTAGTTTAAATTTCAAATTAATGTTTTCGTTTTCCGAGTCGCAGCGTATCTCAACGTCACGGACGCCGAGTAAGCGCCCGGCCCGCGACAGACATTTAATTTTCATGCGCTCATTCCAAGCACAATGACTTGAAACCGCCTTTCAAGTTTCAACGCCCGAAACACTGGAAAAGCGAAAAATATGTAAAATTACTGCTCTCAGTAGAAAAATAAAGTTATGCAGCATACATACTGGACGGGTTTGTCATACAGCATACCTACGACCAAGTTTATAAACGCTTTTATAAACGATTCTTATATAAAACTAACAGCAAAATCTGTACCTCTATTATAGCACACATCAAATAGGGTTAGAGGTTATTCAGCGCAAAAGTATGTAACATTAAACGAACGGTGCAGACCTACAAGATAAAGCCTCAACTTAATAGTTTCGATGTTCTGTTTCAAGTATAGTTGTTTTCAATAAAGTTTAATTTCTTTCCGTTAGTAACATAAATCTTGCCGTATGTTCAATTTAGGATAGCGAAATACAATCTGCCGCGTTAGAACATATCAAAGAGCTTTAGAAATTCAGGGAGCAACAGTTCTCTCTAGTAAATTTTCATACGGTTCACTGTACTTAATGTTGTCAAAAGCAGAGATGTTTGCGCTAGGTACATGAAAGTGCAGTCCGCTACCAGAATATTAAAGTATGTCTGGAATTACAAAAGTGACAACATTTTGCAGGATAACCGCTTGTTGTAGAAAAGAAAACTTGAAGATAAGTGTACCTACCTACTTATCGAGTGTTTTATTTTAGCGGCGGACAAGATGATTGCATTATGAAATATGAATAAGATTAGAATAAGAATGAGGAAAGTTTGTTCGAACTGTGTAGATACATTTGTGGTAGCATGCTGATTTCAAAGAGACTAGTTATCAAGCTAGTTGAAAAATTCTGAAAGGTTTTTGATACTTATATTAATATTGATTTGAAACACCCACCACAGAATATGGTAACACCAAAAAATATTCACGTCTTAAACTTTTTTTTTCAACACACTTGTTCACTTGTGTTCTTAGGGTTCCGTACTCAAAGGGTAAAAAACGGGACCCTATTACCAAGACTCCGCTGTCCGTTCGTCTGTCTGTCTGTCCGTCTGTCACCAGGCTGTATCTCATGAACCGTAATAATTAGTTGAAATTTCTGCAGATTATGTATTTCTGTTGCCGCTATATAAACCAGAATAAAATAAATATTTAAGTGGGGATTCAATACAACAGACACGATTTTTTTTGCCGTTTTTATAGATAATTGTAACTACGGAACCCTTCCTGCACGAGTCCGAATCGCACTTGGCCGGTTTTTTACAATTAATGTCATTAACATTAGCGTTTATTTTATCTCTAAAACTATCCCTGATTGACATAGGCTACTTTTTCTCCGGGAAAAAGAAAAATTCCCGCGGAATAGAAATAAATGAATTCAACTTCGGGATAAAAGTAGCTAGGGTCTAATTTATGAATTATTTACAATGACATTAAATCTAAGCTTAAACTAAATAAACTACAACTTAAAACTAAATTAAATCTAAATAAGGCCCCCGTGGCATAGTGCCCAAAAGGCTGGCAGCGTTGCCTCGCTGAATAGCGATGCTGATTCTTTGAGAGAGAAAACTGCCAGCCCTTTGGTCACAAGTAGCTTATGTCAATCAGAAATAGCGTAACTTTCTATTGGTGTAAGATTTTTGATTATAGTTAAATAGTTCCATTGGGTTCACAAAACAAAAGCAACATCACATCATTCTTCCTTTAAAAACCAGTATTAGTATTATATACTTACGTTATTGTCTATGCGTAGGAAGTCGCGGGCAAAAGCTAGTACAATTATGTACTAACCGACCCAGCGAACTTCGTACCGCCATAGGCCTTTTCATGGAAAATGTATACCAAATAAATCAAAGATCACTAAATGTCGGACTAACCGTTATCTATCTATACCTACAAAACAATACCGTAACTGACTGACTGACTGACAGACAACGCTAGGCTATGCCTACTACTGCTGGTCCTAGAGACTTGAAATTTGGCAAACATTATACCTTGAGTATCCTAGAGGCGCACTAAGAAGGGATAGGGAACTAGTCCATTTTGAAATATTTCACGGGGGCAAAGCCACGGGGCATAAGCTAGTTCTCTTAAATGGTGTAATTAACATTGTTTTAAATATAAAGGTTTTTCTTTAATCTCAGCAAAATCTTTACACGACATGAACAATTGTGAATAAAGCGATGAAAAAAACTCAAGGTATAATATGTTTTTCACTTCTCATGCCATTAAAATGTTACTTTAGTCTTTACATAACGGGACTAAAGCTCTCTAGGAATTAAAGTATTTTTTTTTAGTTTACTTTTGAATCCCCTAAACAGCCAATCACGGTGTTTGTGAATGGAGAATTATTGCCATTTTCATTGGTGTTTTTTTCTCTTTAGGGATAGGCAAAGGAAACCAAGTCCATACAGCCAAGTCTGATTTAAGTTACTGAAATAGTAGAATAGTCCTATCACGGTCAAAATTGTCTGTCTGTTCTAGTTATGTCCTGTCAGCTCCTCATGGCTTCCGTAAAGCGATGATAAACTTTATGGCGAGCTATGGCGAGGTAACTAACAGGGGGAAATACGCATTTTCACTTGAATCCTTCATTTGCTGTGCACTAACACGTTAATTTGTTCTTATAATTCACTATTTTTATGATTGTGTATAGTCAATTTTTCTCTATCGCTTAGCTCGGGTGGCTCTCTCTCTCTCTCGTGTCATTATGACTTGTTTTAGTCCGTTGTTGAACAATCTACTATTCCGAATTTCAAGTCTCTAAGTCCAGTGGTTTAGACTGTGCGTTGTTTGTCAGTTAGTCAGCCACAGTACTGTTTTATAGGTGTAATAGATTACGAGTACCTATTGATCTTAAAGTAAAAACAAATACGACCAAATTTGTAGGAAATTTCCTGTAGAAACTTTTGTCAGAAGTAATCATAATGCTATTCGTACAGATATTCGAGATATGAGCAAAAACCTGAAAAAAGGTATCTTTAACCCCCTCCCCCCTTCACCGTCAGCACAGCCTGGGGGCTGGGCTGGGAAGGGTGGACCCTTGAGGACTTGTAGTATGTTTATCTGGATACCGCATGGTATAACTCTACCAATTTACAAAACTACACGAATTTTTTCCCCTGATTTTATATTTTTTTTCACTCTATGTTTCATTGGTACATTATGAGATTTGCTTATCATGAAGACTGAATTACGACCGGACCAAGGTACAATTTTCAGATATACAATCGCCCAAACAGTATCTTCAACGAACAATCAAAAAACAAATTTTCCATAGTCCGGCTGGCCGGACTACACAACCGTACCACGGTTAATAATGTAATAGTAGTTTATGCAACTGCTACATAATGACGGTCCTTAAAACACGAGTGTGTTTTTACGAAACGAGGCGAAGCTGAGTCTCTCTCGCTGTCGGCGAGAAGGCGACGGCGTACTGAAAAGCTGGTCATTTTCGACGGTTTCTGAACTCATTATAGAGGACTTATGATATGTGTGTAGATAAAATTATTTCTCAAATTAACATAGGTATTAAGCTTTAAAAAAGATACCATAAAATGCCTTTCCTATTTTGACGTCGTGCCTATCATGTTATGCGGATTTATATTTCAAGCACATTTTGTGTCAATTTTACCGAAGCTATCACCGCGGTAAACGGGGTTTAAACACGTTTTGCAAAATAATGGCATTATTTTATTATCTTTTGGATAGAACCTACTTTTAATAAATAACCTGTTTTAATAGAAATATTTTTACAATTACTATTGTTTTGGATCTTTGTCAAAACGAACGTTTTGTTATGATTAAATTATTTGTACGAAGTACTTAGTTTTATACCTTTCTCCAGTCCTTTAGTATAGGTACCTATATTAATGGCCCTGAGTAAATTTAATAAGCATTTCACTTGAAAAACAGAATTATATTTTTGAGGGTCCCAGAATCTCAGCAAGCAATATTAAAAGTAAAGGATCCTGAAGTACCTATATAATAATGAACAACTGGTTTTTAGTCCCAATATAAAAAAAAAATGCATAGTGTAAATTTAGTCATACTAAACTAAAATTTTATACGGGCGTACTTAACTAAATACCGCAAATGACTTCATACTTTCTAAGATAACAAAAAAACGAAGGTAATTTTTTGATTTTAATTTTAATATTTGCTTCGCTATTGTTAATCAAAAACACCACGGTGTGTGGTTTTGTTCATGTTATTTTTACTCTAGCTTAAAAAATATTAGAGATATTGCTGATTCAATGATTCCAGTAACTTAACAATTCATACACAAGAAGGTTGCAATTTGCAAATTTTTTTTTTTTTACCATTATTAGTATAATTATTAGTGCCAGAATGACTTACTGTGTCATTGGTTTTGATGACTTACTGTGCTATTTGAATTCTTGTCAGTTGAATTATCAGTTTTTATAAAATTTGAATATTTTAAATAACACAAATCACTTGATATAATGAACACAACACAACACCCTAATATCATCATAATTGAAGAGATAAAGTATCCGATTTTGTCTACGTTGTAACACGTTTACACTCAATGCCTTACTATTCAGAAACTAGTTATTTGCGGTGTTTACACTTCCATAAAGTTTTAATTAGCGATTAAGTCTACAGTATACTAAAATTTGAAATTTGACTAAAAACCAATGTTATATTATATCAACTGCTGGTTCATCTGAGACAATATGACTGTCACGTTTGCCTGTGTGTTAAGGATAATATAATTAAGGAGCCTGTTTTTAACTTATTAATATTATTTTATCTACACACATATCATAGGTAAGTCCTCTATAATGCGTTCAGAAACCTTAGAAAATGACCAGCATTGCAACACGTCGTCGACTTCGCCGCCAGCCCGGGGCCAGCCGCCGGAAGCAGTAAAGTAATAGTCATAGTGAAATAAAAACGGATCACTCACGTATATAAGTCGAGTTTAGCCCGACATGTTTTGGACTAATTCGTCGTCCTTCCTCTGGGAGCGCACGACCCAGCGGCGGTGAGACGCTCACTGCGCGCCGCGGCTCTGCTCGCGCAACTACCGCGCACGTTTTTATTTCACTATGATTGAGTCTCACGGTAGTTTCATGTTAAAAGTAATAGTCATTACGACATCGGATTCGATTTCGAAATGACTTTTCGATATCAAATTCGATGTTTCAAATTTAAAAACCAACGTAATTTACAATCACAGTGAAATAAAACGAATCACTCACTTATGTAATTCGGGTTCAGTCCGACATGTATAATGTGACAATTTACAATAAAAAAAACCAGTCTATGAAACGTCAGCTCGGTATGTTTGTCTATGATTGAAAAAAAAAACAGTCAAATTCGTGACAGGTTTGGGGATGATATGCCTTCGGCTTCTGAACCCATCTTACAGTAGGTACTTATAATAATGTGCGTAGATAAAGTAATGTATGCACTCCACATAACTAGGCCTTAAAACACTCGTGTGATCCTAGTATGAAACTCAGCCTCGCCTCGTTTCATAAAAACACACTCGTGTTTTAAGGACCCTCATTATGTAGCAATTGCATAAACTATTACTATTCTCCAACTTGCTCGGAAATTAGCATCTTAGTGCCGAATAAGATTTCAGGTACAGTCAGCGTCATATAAATATGGTGACATCCAAAGTGATCAAATAGTTCGGTACACCATACAAATCGTATGGTGTACCGAACTATTTGAGCACTTTAGATGTCACCATATATTTGACGCTGACTGTACCTAGTACTTAGTTCGTTACTGGAACAAAAATAATTTGGCAACAACGGCGGCCGATAAGCAACGGGAGCGGCCGCAAAATTTTCATTACTTCATAGTTATTGAACTTAAAAAAAGAACATTTTGATTTTGACAATAATCCCAAATTAGCAAATTTATTATTTTCTTTAATGACTAGGTATGGACTAAAAGAAAATGGGAAGAAACAGCGTAGGTATCTGTGTAAAAGGATCTAAAATATTTTGTTTTTAACGCGAGATATGCTACTAATAACTCTCGGCGACTCTGTAAACTTCATGACAGCTTTCTGTGTGCAGAGCAAAGTAGGTAGCTCGATGGCCAAAGCAGTTAGAAGCAGAAAGAGAACTTTCGTAGAAGTATACTCAAGAGCAATAAAAACGGGTCACTTTGTATGAAAAATTCCACACAAAGTGACCCGTTTTTTTTGCTCTTGAGTGTAGAACAGAGGAATGATAGTTTGAGAGGTTAGGATAATAAAAAAAATGAAGCGAAAATGTTGCGAACATTTGGGCAAAATCCACTGATATTATCACTTTATTACCTCGTATTTTTAGAGAAAATCACTATACACGCTTCTGCCGGAACAGGGATTGCCTGACTCATACTAAAGCCGGCCACGTGATACTCGGCCTTCTAACTCACTCGTCTGATAACCTCTGGAAAAAAGGAGATACCTAAGTACTGCAGGAAATAGAATTTTCCTGAAGTTCTACTTTTTAAATGTTTCATTTTATTTTAATTGTCATGGGGCAACCTTTCAAACCGTTAAGGAGCTATAACCACCATAAAAAAAAACATGGACTCGAATTGAAGTGGTTTGAAAATTAAAATGGTACAATTCACGTCGTTTATCGATATGCGTGTCCGGTGACTACGGACCCCTAAAAGGACATTATTTCTAAAAATTACAGTTGCAAACAACCATTAAAAAACTTTAGCAAGTACCGTCCCAAGCGATATTATTTGGATTTCGCCTATTACTGCAAAGAGGGGCGTAAATTTGCCCGAGATGAGAAATTTCCTCGAAATTAAACTGTAACAAAATAAAACTCGCTTCGGCGAGCAGCACTCACGCCCTCTGGCCGTGTGTGGAAATTGTGTTCAAATAGGGAAAACTTGCATTTCGTCCTGTATCAACCGACCTCAACTTTGATTTCAACATTTTGTTTGATACAGCTACAGTTGAAACTCTGCTGATGATTGCATTTCTTTTTAATATTTTATTTTATAGACATACTAGAAAAACCTTTCCCACGGGCCAGGCAAAAACAATCTTATGACAATGTCGTAAACATTTTGACATGGGAAAGGTTTTCTCACTTTAACTATACAGTGTGATTTTAATGCCTTTTACGAGATACTCAAAAAATACACAGTTTATTCTTAACTTATTGCTATCTATTTTTCCGAAGTGAACCGTGAATACGTGTACGATTTTCCATCCCTCTAAACCATTTGTAAAATGCTAAAGACCACTCTTCTTTACCCCTCAGACATTTCATAGTTATAAGCAGCAAGGGCATCTTCTTTGTTTTCAAATCGCCTACCTTTTATTTTTTTTTTAATTTTCCTAAATAGGTAAAAATTGAGTTCTGGCAGAAGTGTATGCGGGGCGGCATTGTCGTGGTGCCAGAGTAAGTGCCGGATTTCTTATTTGAGGCACAAACTATCACATATCATTCCGAATTAATTGTCCTTTCATCCTCTAGCACCACAGTAGCAACATGTTGCAGAAAAATGGGGCAACCATTAGTTTTTGCGTGCTTCGTGCTCGGTGGCATTTTGTTGGAGTCTGCTCATCTTCAAAGCATCATACCGTTCACTGTCGTTTTGTTTCTGGATCTTAGTTATTGGTATAACCACGTTTCGTCACCTGTCAGTATATATTAGAGATTTTTATTTCTTGCCAGCACCAGCGTCGAATTTATTTACTTATTGGCACCGATCCACGCGACGGTCTTTCTGCAATTCGTTGAGTTTGTACGGCACTCATCTTGAACAACGCTTATAAGGGGACAGCTGCCCATGAATTATGGTTTGCAATGCTGCTGATCCAATACCCAGTTCTTGTTCAAGCTCTACGTATGTAATTCGTTGGTTCTCATGTATAACTTTCTCCACTGTTTGCATATTTTCTTGAGTAACTGCTGTTGGTGGCCGCCCTGTCTTCGCCTCGCCTTCAAAACTCCCCCGTCCTCTTGTAAATTCAGCTAACCAATTAATAATTGTTGCACGTGAAAACGTAGACTCACCGAAACTCGTGACTAAAAGTTCAAAACATTCTGCAGCTTTAAACCTTTTTTGAAGTCATAGTAAATCATAACCCGAAAATCACGTCGATTGAGAGTGATTTCACATAATCCGATCCGATATCGGTATCGGACGCCGATACGATATCGGGGCAAGTAAAACGTATGAAATATGTACCCGTGTTTCATACCTACTGTCCGGCTCAATATCGGATATCGGAGCCGATACCGAAATGTTTGCATGTGTGCTATACGTATATCTAAATTGTCTCTGTGTGAGCAGGCAGAGCCCGATGTGTGGCGGCTATTTTGAGCTTGTTAAATTAACAAAAAATTGTAGGTGCGTCTTGTAGCTTGCTAAAAAGAGTATAAAATGCTCCCTCTGAATATCTAGCATCCACGATGGGATGTATCCGGTACTGTCTGTGGACAGATATTTTTTTGCATCTCAAATATTGATTAAATAAAGATTGATCAAATAAAGTTTTCTATTACATTCTTCCATGGTGACATGCCTGCACTAAGCTTTCGAGCAAATGGCTGTATCGAAACGATTTTGTCGGAAATATGTGAAAACAGCACATGGTTTCGGCTATCGGGTGTCGACCATCGTCGTCCGATACCGATATCGGATCGGATAACGTGAAAACGCACCGAGTTCCATAGTTGTGATAATTTCCAGATTCAACCTGATGAAAACAAAAATATATATTTAATAAATTAACAGACATTTACAGAGTGTTTCATTTTTTTAATTATAATTCCATTATTCATAAACGTCACTCAAGCCTCCATTAGTTAAAATAGGTTTTGTTTTCTTCTTACTAACGGAAATGTCAATGTGACAAAAAAAGAGAAACGAACTTTAAAGGCGTTTTAGTTTAAATTGGTTTATGAATAATAGGATTACTAAATAACCAGCCTTTACAATGGTATATTACTTGCTAGTATCAACCGAATCAGAAAATAGTATCTAATTTCTTTTGGCATGCCTTTCGTGTAGTAGTCATCCAGACTTGCTTATTGTTACAAAAATATTTTTTAATCCGTTAGTGGTTGGTAATTGATTTTTAATTTATTTCACCAAAATGTACTCGAATTTTAGATGCGTGAAGGCGGATTGCTCAGACGCACAGCACGGATCGCCAGTAAATTTTGATAGAATTAAAATAATTATTTAACCTTAATCGAAAAAAAAAAACAAATTAAGAACTTCATAAATAAACACGGAAATAATAACGCTTACTTTTAAATTCAATTTTCGGGTTTTCGGTATAAATTTCCCCTGGGTACCGTATGTCAAATACACTGAGATTTTGCGTCCGTGAGTTTACCGCGTTTTCCGACGTGGAAAAGCGGAAAGTGGAATTATGTAAGTTTATAATTTTAGGGTTAACCTGCCGTGAATGAATGTTATGTACCTTTTATTTGTTAATTTAGTTTTAACCACTTTATTTGTGGTATATCTATTGAGTACGTAAGATTAGCACACAACGAATCCGTGCATCAAAAAACACCAAAAATTTGTCACATTTCCGTGCATACGATTGTAACATTTTGTTTCCAGCAGGTAACAAGTTCACAAGTCGTTTCAGGTACAGTTTTGCTGTCTTTTGTTAAGTGCAAATAAAGGTGTGTAAAGTATACTGTGAGGTAGTTTTAGAAACTAATAAAAGTTGGGTAAGTAGGTATTTTCCCGAGACACCGAATTGGCACCACCTACGTACTTGCTTTTTTCCATGTTTGTTGTACCTACTTATTTCGTTTATTTTATACTCTGGGTTATATACGACTTCGTGTCTGTATTCGTAATGTATATTGCCGAATAAGTGCAAAATATGGTTTGCATTAAAAGGATACACTTACCCAAAGAAACATTTTCAACAAAGGAACAGATGTATTGTTTATGATCGCTAGCGCCGTCTGGTGCGATTTATTAGAACTAAGTAGACAGTCGGTATGGATACAGAATACATAATAGTACAAGTAGAGAAATCCTTTAAATAAAAAGCGACTCTTGCTACGACACAAAAAAGTGTAATTCAGGTAGCACGGCGCTAATTGCTTACAATTATATTCACCTACAAGTTGCCTCTCTTTCTATCTTGTGTATCTTAATATGTATTTAATTATGAGTTATGTCACAGAACACATAATAGTTTAAGGTTATATGCCTAGGTACTACTCTAATTTTGTGACCAAATGGCATATCACTTGATACGACTCCACGAGAACAAGATTTTTAACTTGCAAGATTTCACCCGAAAAACAAAAACAAAAACAAAAGCTTGTAATAATTAATACATAATTGTAATATGGGTGACATACATATAAAAATGACAAAAGTAAACATTTGGTAAGTAGGTTAGGTACCTACTTAATTACGTATAGGTTGACGTAAATTTTTTTTAAATTTCAATTTCCTTTGGAAGTGTGACAATCGCGAGGTTTGAATCCTTGTTATTTTTCAGGCAGCCGAATGCGACGCAATTTGCTTTTGCCATCATTTTGTGGTTCGTCGTAATTTGCACTCGTACGGACTGGTCCGCTCGTGGCCGTAATACCATAGTAGCGAAATACCAGATTGCCATATACACCGGATTCTTTATATATCGCATTCCCAAAATAGCAGATTTTCTTTTTACCGACAAGTTTTAAAATCAGATTACTAAAATGACCATATTTTCAATACATCATGTTTCCGTTCATACAACATTCTGAAAATCTCACAGTTTGAAAAAAACTGATTACCTGTACACTAGATATTCTAAAAACTAGATTTTCATAATACAATATTCTCGAAACAACTTGACCCCACATGACCGTGATCACGTTATACTTGACTCCTAAAACAGCAGATCAACATAAAACCAGATTTTCAGTACCCCTGGCTTTCAAAATACCATTTCCCCAAAATATCGGATGTACGGTCAGTCGTTCAGGTACAAACAAACTTAGGGAAATAATATTATATTTATGGACCGAGCGAACGAAGTGAGCGAAGCGTCTCCGTGTTAGTTTGGACAAAAATTCTTTGGGATAACCGGCTGTTCTCCTGTACAGGTCGCATTTCTCAACCGATTTTAGTGAAATGTTGCATGGTAGTAATGTATAGATTGTTTTGTCTATTCGTTCTTTGGAATTTTTTTAAGAAAAAAAAAAACCGGCCAATTGCGAGTCGGACTCGCGCACCGAGGGTTCCGTATAAAGATTTTCCCGCTTTTCTCCCGACGAGCCTCCTTGCATACGCCGCCTCTGCCCGATTAGTTAGGTACTTTAGGTCTCTACTTTTAGGGCTATCGGCTATCGGTGACGCGTGTGACTAGCGTTAATCATTAATAATTAAAACGAAACATAGCAAAAAATTTTGAACAGAAATTTCGCTAATTGTTTTGTGTGTAGACAAATAATTACAAGCATTTTCAAATTGAAGATGGCGGCCACGTTTTTTTTATAAAATGTTATGGGTATAAATTTCAAGGTTCTAGCGAATTAGGAAAATAAAAATAACAACCGTTTTCAATTCCAAGATGGCGGACATATTTTTTCTAAAGGTCAAATGGGTGCCATTTTCTAGGTTTACGGGGGCGCTAATTACGAAAATGACATCCATTTTGACATCCAAGATGGCGGACATTTTTTTTTTATCGATATGGGTATCATTTTCCATGTTTTTAGGGCTGCTGATTACGAAAAAGACATCCATTTTGAGATCCCAGATGGCGGACATATTTTTTTGTTAAAAATGTTTTTTTTTTTTCCAATGTATGGAGTGTCCCCCTTAGAAATAATTAAATCAAATGTATAATCCAAATTTCTTCAATATAGTTACCTCATAAAGTTTTCGAGTACAATGTCTGCAACATACGGACAGACGAACGAACGGACATGCCGAATCTATAAGGGTTCGGTTTTTGCCATTGTAAGATTTAACTAGCCTATTTGCCCACCCTGTATTATCGTATATCAATACATGGTATGTATGGTCGAAGTCAATACATAACGGTAGTAGGTAGTAGTGGTCTAAGGTAACTTTTAACATGAAACTACCGTGAGACTCAATCATAGTGAAATAAAACGGATTACTTACGTGTATAAGTCAAGTTTAGCCAGACATGTTTCAGACTAATTCTGGGAGCTCACGACCCAACGGCAGCGAGACGCATACTGGTCACCGCGGTTCTGCTCGCGCGACAGCGGTACACAACTACCCTCATTTTCATCGTAATTTTTATTATTCGACTTAGTCTGCAGAACGTCATGGTCATGGGTGTCGAGTTCATATAATTTGACCTCGGTGCCCACAAATTTGACATTATTTTTGGATCCAAGATGGCGGATGACAGTTTGTCACTTTTGACACAAAAACTAGGGCTTCATGTAGATAATTCGTTTCCGGTCTCCGGTAATAACGAACTTGCCATTATTTTTAGGATCCAGGATGATGGATGACAGTTTGCCATTTTTAACACAAGTTTCATTATTTGTTTACTTTTTAATTGGTAATTTAATAACGTCAAAGTATCATCCGCCATCTTGGATTCAAAAATAATGTATTTTTAGTCATTACATGTTTTTCTCTCGTCTACCATTTCCTCGCTGTAGTGAGATGAAAAGTTGTGTGTTTCGCTTGGCTGCAAAGTTGATTCGCATCTCGTGCCTTGAAATCCTCGCTGCGCTCAGGATTATTTTTTGAACCACTCGCTTCGCTCATGGTTCAATCCTTCGCTTGCTCGGGTTTCAATACGAGCACTCGCACCAAACAATAACTTTGCAGCCTTGCATAACAAATAACTATTTCAAGATTTTATTCCAAAACTTTTTTAGCTTAGTTAATATGTACCTACATTTATGCAAAATTACAGTTTTCTACTACCAACAGTCTAAGCCGCGGACAGACGGACATGCATGACGAAACTACTTATAAGGGTTCCGTTTTTGCCATATTGGCTCGGACCCTAAAAAGGTTGTTTCCATACATAATTGCCGTACTGTAAAATCTAAAGGGTACTTCCAGTTGTCCTAGAATCCTGAAATTTAGTACGAATGTATTTCAAGCAGAACCACTGAGAAAAACTGAAAATATTAAATTTTGATGTCTATATATGTCACAGACCAATATAAAATATGACCCCACACTGCGTACATTTTGCTTAGGAGCAGGGCTCTGCTAACACTGGACAACATTAAACACTGGGGGAAAAGCGGGAAAAATCATTGTACGGAACCCTCGGTGCGCGAGTCCGACTCGCACTTGGCTGGTTTTTTATTAGCAACAGAAACTTCCGTACTTGTACCATTACTTCATTCTGTGCTATTACTATTTACCTCTTTGGCATGTTTGCTTGAGCTTTTTGACACTGGCCACTTGTAATAAAAGTGTTTTGATAAAAAGAAAAGAATCATTGACATTATGAATCTGGAATAGGTATTTCACCGTTGATTGTAATCAAAGAGGCTTAACATTTGTAATTATTAAATGTAAAAATATACATAATAATTTACGTTTGGTGTAAACAAAAAAAACTTGTTGTTGATTAAAAATGGATATGACGTTTATTGAGAGTAACAAAGGTAGGCCTGTTTTACTATATAAGGGTCACCGATACAATTTGTCTAAGAACAATAAATTAGGGACAACAAATTGGCGTTGCTCTAACCAAAAGGAATGCAATACATCGGTGACATTAGATAGAAACCGATCTGTATTAAGAGAAGGAAGACATATTTGCGTACCTAATCGAGTGCAAAATATTATCAGCGCAACAATGGACGAATGCAAAAAAGAGGTGTGCCAAGATTTAGGATCAATACCAAAAAATTAAGAAAATGTTTTTGATAGCAAGAAAGCCGAATTCGCTTCATGCGAACACGAAATACCAACTTTTTCAAGTAAAAAGACGACACTATATAGAGCTCGACACAAATACTTAAACATGGACTGCACATCTTTTGCAAGTTTAAAAGATGTTAAATTGCCTGATAGCATCGCTTCTGATTTTTTTCTTTATGACGATGGGACCGAAGAAAAAATGTTAATCTTCGGAACTTGTCAGGCCAAAGAACTCATACGAAGAAACGAGATATTTTATGGAGATGGTACCTTTAAGGTAGCCCCCAAACCTTTCTACCAAATGTACTCCATACACGTGGATCTAGCCTACGATGATGACGCCGTGACATTTGTGCCATTATTGTACGTTCTTCTCCCAAATAAACGTCAAGAAACCTATGAGCGGTTATTTACAATATTGAAAACGCAATTCGGAATGAATATTTGTATATATAAATGTGACTACGAAATTGCAGCACAGCAAGCAGTCAAAAACATTTTTCGAAATGCTACCATCAAAGGGTGCTACTACCATTACCTAAACGCTATATGGAGGATGAGTAAGAAATTACAGATAAAAGTAACTACAGAAGGCCGCCATTTAACCCATCTTTTAACAGTTCTGGCTTTGCTCCCACCAAATTTGATTTCAGAAGCGTATTTGTCTATCATTGCAAAATTTCCACACACTGAACCATTCACTAAATTTAAACAGTACTTCGACAACCAATGGATAACGAACATAACCGGTGACGTATTCAGCTGTTATGGTCAGAAGAACAAAACAACAAACGCGATAGAAGGGTGGCACCGAAGAATTAGTTCTAAAATTTCCTCAAAGCCCACACTGTTTCTATTTATCACACTATTAAAAAAAGAAGCTAATTTCCAAAACATAATAATTCAGAGAAACGCTCTTCACTACAAAGATAAAAAAAGGAATAAAAGAAACATAGCCAAAGATTTACAAATAAACAATATAATTTTAGACTGCAGAATGAGTGAAATAACTGTAGAAATGTGCCTGGAACGCATAGGTACACTGAGAACACACGAGCATAATGATTAAGTAAAGAGAAAACACCTAGGTATTTATTTCCCTAACTTGTACCTAGAGGATTCTGTTCAGGAGTTCATAGTAGTATTTTAAGATGGAATGCAAAACGTTTTAGTTGTACACTGACCAGTGCCCTAAGCACGACTTGTCGAATCCTGCGTTACCTTACGGTTATCGTATCGAGATCGAGAAATCTCATACTAAATTTTAGTTCCAAATACGCTCACGGGCGGGCGCTGCTCCAAACGTCATACAAACTCGTTATAGTTTACTATTCGATTACGTGACGCAGGATTCGACAAGTCGTGCTTAGGGCACTGGTAAGCAGAATGACTTGTTTGTACAAAGCCATCATGGCTTGAAATGAGTCGCATGGATACAGGATGCGGCATTTATTTGTACCTATATTTTCCAAGTTTAATGTTATGACGAAATAGGGTGACTATAACGAGCGATATTGTAAGATTATTACCGACCGAATAGCCTAGTGGTTAGAGACCCTGACTATGAAGCTTGAGGTCCCGGGTTCAAATCCCGGTCGGGGCAGATGTTTGTATGATGAATACGAATGTTTGTTCTCGGGTCTTGGATGTTTAATATGTATATAAGTATGTATTTATATATATAAGTATGTTTATTCGTTGTCTAGTACCCATAGTACAGGCTTTGCCTAGTTTGGGACTAGTAGGATTTAGTTCCAACAAAAAAGAGCACTTCAATGCTCAATATTACTTAAACGAACCTTAGTCGAAAAATGATACCCCAAAAAAAAAAAATATTCAAGATTTTATTCCACCACTTTGTCGACCTAATTAATACTTATTTATTTATATTTATATTTTAATATGCATATCTGTGTAAAATTACAGCTTTCTAGTACCAATAATCTTTGAGCTAAGCCGCGGACAGACGGACATACAGGCGAAGACACAGATGGACATGCCTTAACTATAAAGGTTCCGTTTTTGCCATTTTGGTTACGGAACCCTAAAAATGCGGAAAGTAAACAGCAAATTTTCAGTGAAAAATTTGAGCATGCCCATTTGTACTTATTAATAATACATACTTAATACATAATATCTAATATGTAATTTCATTATAATTAGTTGAAAGAGAAGCAGCTCACGCACCTCGCATTGAGTATTTTATATTGCCCTCGTGCTTTTAAATAAAGGCTTTGTTCTGCTTGGTCCAACATTACAATCTAGTATTGTTTACTATGGCAAAATACAACTATGACTTCTTACACCGAACCCCTTGTAGAAATATGTGTTGCTCTAATCCATTGATTTGTAAATATGTTGGTAGATCAACAACAAAATATGTTCGCACGTTGTTATTGAAACAGTTTAATTTTGTGATGTTTATATTAGTTCTTTTGTTCTTTTAAAATCCACTGTTAGTAAAACTCTGGTATTTTGAGAATCTAGACTTACGGGAATTTTATGTGTTGAACTTCCTGTGTATCGGGATTACAGTAAACTGGCAATCTGGTATTTAAGCTATCTGCTTAACTGAGTAACTGGTGTATCAAGTAGTCTGTTTTTTGCGAGTCTGGTATTATAGGAATGTAATATTAACGGGAACATATCCATTGAGAATATGGTTTTCTGAAAATCTGATAAAAAAACGATTCCGGTAAAAAAAATCTGGTATTTTGGGAATACGATATTTAAAGAATCTGGTGTATCCGACAATCTGGTATTTCGCTACTATTTTTACTATTTTTTTTTACAAGGAATAATGAAGTTAGAAGCAAGTTGGCAAAAGTGTATAGATCGTTTTGGAGACTATGTAGAGAAATAAAATTGTTATAAAAACTCAAGTCTTTATTTTAAAGGTTAGGCTCAAAACTTTTCAATTCATCCTCGTATATTAAGTATCACGTGCGGGTTACCACCCGCCCTTGTGCCTACCGGACTTTGTGCGAGGTACTGTGCATCCCACATGATCATCCACTAGTTACAATAATGTTAGCCAACTTACATTCACTGAATAAAAGCTAAAAAAAAACTTACATAAAACAATATTGTATGTAAGTACCTACTCCTCCATAAGTTAATACAGAGTTATAAAATATGACAAAAGCGTTCTTATTTTTTTATTTTTAGGAAACCTGATTTCGAAAACAGGTCAATAACTCTGTTTTCTAAACTGGTTTCGAAAGTGGTCGATGAGGTTTTCCATTTGTCCATTTCGCGCTGTTTCCAACTATTCAAACTAAATAAACAACGAGAAATGCATTACTTTACGCCCGAATTTAATTCATCTACAAAATTTCGTGTTGGGTTATTTTATTCCATTTATTATAAATGCGAAAGTAACTCTGTCTCTCTGTCTGTCTGTTTGTTACCTCTTCACGGGACAACCGCTGCACCAATGTAGACAAAATTTGGTGCGAAGATAGTTTGAATATTTAGGAATAACATAGGCTACTTTTTATTGTGGAAAATTATATAGTTCCCGCGGGATAGTTATAACCGAAATCTACGCGGACGAAGTAGCGGGCAACAACTAGTGTTTTATAAAACTTAGTTTTTATCGTAGACAATTTTTCCTGTTTTTATATAGTACAGTGCAGTTTTTGAATGAAAAGAATCATGGTACGAACTTTATTGCTTTCCTATAGTCTTAGTTCGATTCGGTCAGTATCTGCATTTTACGATTTCCAGAAAGTTTTATATTACCTACCGTGGGTAAAATTGAGACTATTCGCGGGGTTGATTCAGTCTAGCTCGATATTGTATAGTCGCCATCAGAAGATATGCTGCAGTTGGCGCAGTGCTCCTACCCATTTCTTACATTAATACCTACTAGATTATGTAATAGACTGATAATATACAAATATAAAATTTGTCTTCAATCAATGAGCAGCTTGTTTTCAATATTATAATCATACTTTTGCAATCTTTGTTGCTAATTGCAAATACGTTTCTAACGAAAAACGACGAGTTCAGGTAAAGTGAAATAAGTATACCAGTAGTCGCGCCAGCAAAGCCTTTGGCACGTTGTGTGCGTCTTGCTGCCGCTGAGTGGCAGCAAAGGTACGTTCGTGAACAAAAACCTATTACGTACCTCTTATTATACTTCTAAATAGGTACTAATTGAAACTGTTTTTTCAAGTTTGTATGATTTCGGCATAATTGAGGAACAATGGAACTGACAAATTTGACAATAACCAGGCGTGGAACACCAGGACAAGTTGCTATTACTTACTAAATTAACAAACACCAAAACACAGATTGACCGAACCTTCGCGGTTAGAAACTAGTTTCTACAGTTTGTAAAAAATATCAAGAGTTTTGACTAAATAAAATGCTATGTAACAATTTTTTTTTTCTGAATTATAATAAAGGAAGGTGCATAAAAAACCCATGCCCTCTTCAATAAGGGTTGTCTGTTTTTATTTTTAATTGATAACTTTTATTATCTTTTAATATTGATCCCAAATCATTTATTTATTATTTAGATTTTATTTAATTTTCACTTTTAATTGGTAACTTGATTATTATTATTAAATTTTTTAACTGTGTTTTAATCAAACACAAATACTAACAATATCTTCTTAATATATTTACTAACAATAATTATGTGATCTCTGTATCCTGGTGAATAGATGGATTATTATTATAAAATAGGTAATCGGAAAAATTAAGTTGGCATGTTTCCCCAAATCAATAGCTAATACCACCCGCCCTGCATCTGCGGAACCCGGAACTGTACACTGAGCACAGTTTCCGTAAAATGTCAGCAACGTTGTTCGTCGATTCAAGAGGGGAAATAAAGCGCCGTTGCTGAGAGTTGTACAAAATATTCAATTGAAAATATGAGAAAAATTACGGAAACTATTAATTTGAGAGCTAGTAGTGCCCTAACGAAGCCGTGTGTAAGTGATCAATTACACCCATATTCTACCATTAATTTCTATTTTGACCCAAAATTATCTCATAAGATTTCAGACCGAAAAGTTCAGACACGGAATCTGAATGTTTAAAAAGTTGAAACATTACGTAAATTTGCAGTATTATACACTCTCGACGTCATAAGCGATGATTAATGATGACACGTCCATGTTTGTAAAAGGAAAGAAGATGATCTTTGTCATTCCGTGTGCGACATTGGTAAATGGTTATTTACCTACTTTTATTGGCAAGTATACTTAAAATTCATGCATGTCCTTTGTATGTCCTGTGTATGAAGAGATGTATCAATGTGGAGAAGGCTAAAGAGGTGTGTAAGGATCGTAATAGCAAGTGGCAAGCCATAGTTTCTGCCTACCCCCGTGGGAAAGAGGCGTGATTATATGTATGTATGTATGTATGTCCTTTGAATCTGAGCGACTACATGAGTTTCTTTCCAATCGAACACTTTTAATCGTTTCTGACGGCATCCAACTCTTGATTATATTAATGGCACATCCAGAGCTATCGTTCTGCATAAGTTCCATCGCGAAATGAAAATACCCAATTTTTTGGCCTCATAAAACCTGGCTTCCTATGGAATCTACCAGGGTAGTTAGGGGACGGCAACTCGTGTTGGCTTAGTTATGATCTCCGAAAGCATTTACGCTGTTTACTATTATGACGATAAAAATTATACACGTTATGGGCTTCAAAAATCGGATCAATCATTTTATGGGGATCATTTTAGACCCGTTACTAGGCAACAGATAAACATACTTATACAGGGTGACTTCAAAATGATAATACAAAATACTTGATTATGGCTCAGCAAATAACTAAAAATGCATTGCATTAACTCAGTTGTTAAAGCTAGCCTTATTGAATTATGGTTAAATTTCTAATAAAACAAATAATTAAAATTACGAAGTGTGGTTACCTTACACATCACCCCTCCTTAGTATGGCTGGGAAACCACTTGCCACTATTCGAATCAATTCTAATTTTAGCCGTGTAATGCAAATCGGGGTTAGTCGCTTATACTCGTATGCCTGACAAGGAAAGACAAGTCTTCGTATAATAAAAGAGAGATAAATTATATTTCTATCTTTATCATTGTGTGTTTATCAGGCGCGAAGTGTCATTTAGGTTAAAACCTCTTGACTGTAACATTTTCATACAATATTAATGGTTGGCTAACCTCAGAGCAAGAACTACCAACCTGACAGCAGAGTAACTTCCTACACCCAAAGTTAACAAATTGCAGATCTACCAACCGTAACCTACCTAGTAACAATTGTTTAAACGTGGCCATAGCAACCCTATTGAACAACCAATAACGACTGTGTTCAGTGGAATAGCCGATTGGGCGTTGTATCACCAATAGTAGCTGTTGTTTAAACGTATTGCCTTATAGCAACGAGATATCCAATTGGTTGACTTTGGGTGAAGTCACTCTAATTGTCTAGTTGCTAGACCTGGGTGTCAGGTTAGCCTTCCTTATCTCGATATACGAGTAAAACCGACTAAACCCGATTGTGTCATATCACTTTAATGTTAACGTCATTGTGAACGACTGATACAACTGCCTAGAAACCGTAACCTAGCAACAATTGTTTTAGTGTAGCGATGGTAACGTTAGCGTACGAAGAAGTTATGATCTTATGTTTGGTCATTTCGACCTCGGAAAAACTCGGACGTCACGATTTTATCCGAACGCTGTTCGCGTGTCCCGAGACATCTTAATGGATTAATATTCTCGTCAGACTTCGGGAGTACTCGCAGATGTTCGCTGCGCGTACAGAGCCGAACGTTCCCGAGCGCTCGCGAGTTTATCCGATCAAGCGCGGGTTTTGTCGATGGCCTTCCGATGGTGTGTGTAACCGAGCGACAGCCGAGTACGACCGGAAATACCCGAGCGCCGATCGGACGCGACCGAATGCTTACGAGCCAATCGAGTGCATGCCGAGTTTTTCCGGATGTCAACGATGGATGTCGGGAATCCCCGAACGACAATCTGCGAGCTCGCCCGATAGCTGGCGGAGCGTGCGTTTCGTGTGTTCGTTTTGCCTATGGCCGTTGCTGTCAATACCCACGTATTCAGTAGCATCATCATCTAAGCATCTAGCATCAACACGCATCATCTAAGCTCTCACAAAATACATAATAGTACAAGTCTCTGATGAGATGATGAGAATAAAATCGAAAACAAAAATATTAAGACTATACTTCTACATAACTAAGTACACACCCGAGAAAAATGGCTCTCACTAAAACTTTTAAAAAATTGCGAAGACCTTGTATCGAAGTCCTTGTTTCGCTCAAACCAAATTAATCCAGGGCTCAATCTAAAACTTATTTTATGTCTATCAGATCTTTTCCTTTAGGTAATCACTACTTTTTGACAAATTCTCATTGACACTCTTTGCACTTTTTTTTGTTATCATTTTAACCAGCCAGGAATCGAACTGCGCACGAACCAAAAAGGTAAAGAACAGCAGCGTAACGCTGCACATCTTCAAAAACGAACATAATTAACAATAAAAAAACAGTCGATACGAAACGTCAGCTCGGTATGTTTGTCTTTGATGTCAAATTCGTGACAGGTATGATAATGTTTTCGACTTCTGAACCTATCTTAGAGTACTTATAATATGCAGATACGGTAATGTGTGCAACTCCACATAATTAGGTTTTAAAACACTCGTGTTTTAAGAACCCTTCATTATAACAGTTGCATGAACTACTATTCCTTACTTTTTGGTTTTAATTTAGGGCCGTGTTAGCGGGACTAAAGCTGTATCTACTAGAAAAAAATATTTTTAATTTATGCTTTTTCTCGACCTTACCGTACCTTATAATACGTGCACGCAGTCAGAATAATTTATGACTCAGAAATTAACCGACGTTTTAGGTTCATTCAATTTAAAAATGTCATTGTTGTTTTCTTGAAAAATTAATTTTAAAATCTATATGAAAAGCGGATGGTTTGGACGAATTATGTTAATTTTATTAATCATTCTCAAGTCTGTGGAGAAGTACACTGTAGGCAATTTGGAGGTATACAACCTTATTTTGTCGCCATTTTGTTTTGGTAACAAATATGAAATTTTTTTCATGAAAATTATTTTGTGCAGGTACGGCTGCTATGGAGCTCTTTTCGCCTGATTTTAATTGTTAAAACATTCTTCTAACATGTGCAATGGAAACTCTGAGAAAATATCGGCCAATTTTAGGTTAGAAAATAAGTTTTCCGCAATAACTTTTGGCAAGTTATGACTTTTTTCTGCGAGGCCTATTTAAAGGAATGTGTCGGTAACAAGTCGATAAAATGACAAATGCGACGAAAAGGGCTCACATTTGTCATGCTGCTAAAGGTAAACACTTAGCAGACAAAACATAGCCCTCCTTCGGTAGTCGGTTAATTATATTCCATTTCTAATTGCCAACCCTGAATAATATTTTTCAAAATATTACTTCATAATTGTTGTATTTCTTAGTTGTGTGTACTTTTATTTATTCACCTGTACCTACGTCAAACGTAAAATAAAGTAATACAGCAAAGGATCTCTCATTTTTGTTTTATAACGATAACGATGCGTCTGTGTAAGCATAGTCAAAGAATAATCACTTAAAACTACGAGTAGACGGCCGGCCCGTAGTACGAACTTAAAGCAAAAATAAACGGAATCAAAATGGTTGTGTCTATATTTTCCCCATACAATTGAAAGTCATAATGTAATGTTTGACATAAGTCACTAGTCAAAACTCTTTTTTTCTCTGAAAGTAATAATTTTTCAGGATTATTTAACTTAACCTAACCCGTAGAGTTCCACAGGATGACCAGTATAAAATTCCTGGATTTTTTACGGTTTCATAGATAATAAGTGTGATGACTAGTGATATATTATGAAAAACCATCATAATCATCAGGTGACCCACTTGCTCGTTTGCCTTCCTCGTCGGATAAAAAAAACATTACATTATGGATTTCATTTATATGCGAATCAAAGGGGGTCCCATAACCTTCTGCATATTTCGTCTGTGCTCCAATAAAGGCAGCAAATATAAATAACTTAACAAAACAAGGTAGACGTTTTTATTATTTAGTAACATAATAATTCTTCGGCCATAGGCACCTGTCTGCATACAATCACATACACGGTTTATATTCCCAAGGTATTTTATTGGCTCGACAGAGTTACACCGAGTTTACGACGAGACTGTGACAAAGTAGCTCTAAAGCACCTATTTGTTTGGTTTAGTACCCATAATTTACTCATGCCGACGCGCATGTATTTGGGTCATGGTCTAACAGGGGTTAGAATTGAAAAGGGTTTTAAATGCAAGTGAAGTTGCAATCCTGGACGCTGTAATCCAATTACGTACAGTTAGTAATTTGAGTTGTTTCAAATTCATCAAACAGATGAGCTATTATTTAATTCTCTACGTCGCCTTACTGTGCTATACTTTTCACTTCACAAACTCGTGCTGATTGCGGGCATCCAATAGATCTTCATTTTCAAACTTTTCGCACATCTGCCTTAGTTCCTCGGCCACACGTTTGATATCAATTTTATATTCGTTCCATCGTATAGACATATTAGAAAAACCTTCCCCGAACCCTTCCCTTTGCAAAAATCAATCTCATGACAATGTCACATAAATATTTTGTCAGGAGAAAGCTTTTCTCACTATACCTATTGTTTGCGCTTCTCCATGGTCTATCTCTTGGGCATCGTAAGTCTCCATAAAAATGCGTTACGGTCAATTATCTTAACTGCTTCACATCGAAACTGAAGACATTACGTGACAGTCTCTTGTTTTTTGATCAAATATTTGTTTGTTGATTTGTTGTGAAACACTTTTTCCTTTATCTGTTCTTGTAGGTTTTGCGGTTATTATGATTGACACATTCAAATGTGTCTATCAAAAGATGGCAGGAGCTGTTGTTATTCACCTCATTTCAAAACTAACTCAAATGGACGCAACAACCTCATAGTCGTTTTTACCCCAGGTGACCTTAGTTGAATTAATTTATGTACCTACATGTAATGGAGTATTTTATTAAGCCTTCGATTCGTGACGGTTTATGACGTATTTTATCAAGTATATTTACAATCCCATTTCGAATTTTAATTTGCCTTTCTTTTGTGGTGGAGATATAAAGATATTAGAGACATAAACACTTTTTGTTCTTTCCATGTAAAAATGTTACATGCCAAGTGACGCCCTATGAAAAATTATGTTATGAAAAAGAGATTATTCTGAAATAAATTATCGATTTATACTCAAAGCCAAAATAAGAAAAGAACGTTTATAAAGAAATGCACTTAGAAATCATTCCTCTAAATTTGGCTTTGAGTACTTATACAGGATGCGTTTTAATGAATCATTAAGGATTTAGCCAGGGGTTGAGTAAGTAAAAGAGGACATCCCCGCATAGTTTTTTTTTTAAGATTAAACATTCTCCCATAGGCAAAATGTAGGCAGAATTATTTTTTAATTTCGTTTTCCCAAATGTATGGACAAACCTGTAAAGTTTTTATTTGGGAATACGGTTGACAATATTAATGTTTAACCTTTTTTGTTAAAAATTAAATTGTTAATTGTTTAAAAATCTTCGCGGGGGTGCTCTATTTTACTTACTTACTCAATCCCTGGCTGAAATATTGATGGTTCATTGAATAGACATAATAAAATCGTAGACTCGTAGAGTACAAAAAATTTTGCACACTGAATTGTTTTATTAGTTGAACGTTAAAATAGTTTATTTTTAACCCCCGACGAATAAGAGGGGTGTTATAAGTTTGACATGTGTATCTGTGTATCTGTGTATCTGCCGGATGCACAAGTGCACATGTGGATGGACGGATTTAGACGCGGCTTTTTTTAATCGAAAGTTAATAACGTATTTAACATTTATAAATAATGTACGACAGATTATCGCCCAATGAAAATGGTATTATTGGCTTTGTCTAGTGAGAAAAAAAACAATAGTGCCGCTGCAATGATAGTTAATGATGAATCGCCTAAGTGAGCCTTGTTTACTGCAACTTTGATCGGCAACAGTACTGTACGAGGGCTGTTTGATAAGTACCCGTTTATGAAAAAAAAAAAAACATTTTTTTTTGTATATATGGATTTATTTTTCTACTCTATACATCTGTTCCACCTATACTCAAGCTTCAATAAACCATCCAAAAAGTATGATTTTGGAAAGTCATTAAAATAGGCCTCTGTGGCGGCAATGACTTCGTCATTTGATCCAAATCGCTTGCCTCCGAGCCATTTTTTTAGGTTGGGAAACAAAAATAAATCGCATGGGGCCAAATCTGGAGAATACGGGGGTTGAGACAATAGTTCGTAGCGTAACTGTGCTAATTTAGCCGTCACAACTCTGGACGAATGAGCCGGGGCGTTGTCGTAATGAAACAGTACTTTTTCTTTTTTAAATGGGGTCGTTTGTCCTTCAACACGGCGTCAAATTCATCCAATAAATTGGCATAGTACTGCCCTGTTATTGTTTTTCCCTTTTCTAAATAGTCAATACGTATAATACCCTGCGAATCCCAAAAAACGGTCGCCATGACCTTTCCAGCCGATGGGACGGTTTTTGCTTTCTTTGGAGCAGGTTCACCCGGTAAAATCCACTGCTTCGAATGCTCTTTCATTTCCGGGGTGTAGTGGTGGACCCACGTTTCGGCCACGGTTACGGAACGACGCAGAAACTCCGGGTTACGTTTGAACACGGCCAAACACTGCTCCGAAGTAGTCAGTCGGTTCCGTTTTTGCTCCTCCGTGAGTAAACGCGGCACCCACCTCGCCGATACTTTCTTCATACCCAATTTTTCTTCTAATATGTGTTGTACCCTCTCGATTGAAACGTTTACAGCATCAACGATTTCTCGAAGTTTAATTCAGCGGTCAGCTAAAACGATATTTTCAATTTTCTTAACCATATCGTCTGTAGTCACCTCAACTGGCCGGCCTGGGCGATCCTCATCAAAGACGGTTGTTCTCCCCCGCTTAAACTCGTTATACCAATATCTGACGGTTGTCATAGAAGGAGCACATTCATGGTAAACCGCTTGCATTCTTGCTTTTATTTCATCACATGTTTTTCCTTCCAAAAATAAGAATCTAATTACAGACCGATACTGTTCTTTTTCCATTTTAACAATTTTAAGTTCACGCCTTCACTGAATTTGTCAAATGAGAAAAAAAAAAACAAAAGAATGCCATTTTTTTTTAATTTTCCCGACTCTGAAAAATGGCTTAAAAAGGTGGTATACTTATTTGCGGCCAGTGATATTAATATATTTAGAACACGGGTACTTATCAAACAGCCCTCGTACACCTGAAATCAATATTAATCTAGCTTTATAAAATGCACATATTTGTATTTTTGACATATCTAGTAAAATATACATTATGTAATTTGTACGGTAGCTGAAATTGAATATTTCAGTCTATACCGTAGTTATTATTTACTATGTAAACCAACTTGCAGCCAGTTGCAGTGAACTTATTACATAGTCCAAGCACAGTGTAAGATATTAACCAGATAAAGCCGGGATAACCGGCCGGCTTGTCGAGGACTCCTGCATACTTTATATCGTAGATGCGGCGTGAATAAATCATTTGTGCTAGCGCTGTTTTAGCACGTAAAAATATTGCCAAGGGTAAAGAAATTTAATCATCGTAAGAAAGAGATATCTCTTTTTCGTCGAATCGATTCGTTATACTTACACGTTTTCAACTTGCGTGCATAGTGCCAATATTCTGCTTTGTCTTTGGGTTAACCGTCACTCGGGTACCATGATTACTTTGCTGAATTGCTGAACGTACTTAAGGGTGGCACTGACAGATCGATTCTTAATACAAATTAATTTTACTATGAAAATTCAAAACCTACCGTTCTTAAAATTCTAATAATAAAGATCGAAATAGGTACTTACCTAATTTGAAGGTGGAAAATGGAAAAGCGAGGTCTCTTGCTATTAATCGCATTAACCTGAGATAGGTACCTAATGAAAACAAAACTGGGCTTATTGTCTAACGCACTCTGTTTCAGTTTGGCATTCGCCATCTTTTTCTGTCACTTCGTGATTTCACATTACGAAGGCTGTGAGTTCGGAGAGAGGTTTAAAATAAAATTCAATTAAGTGAAAACAAAGATGTACCCACTGTTTAATATTCTTCATAGTACAGTTCGACACTAGTTTCATGACATGCTGCTTTAATAGGGATTTACATTGGCGCTGTATTCTTCTAGGTACTCAAAAGATAAAAATTTAATCTGGAGATCGAGGATGTTTAATACCCTCGACCAATCCATCGATCTGAAAACTCTCGATCTAGATAATTCAGAACTTTGCGATCTAAACGAGGGAGAGCCCCATCGTGTTGGTACCACATTGACCGTCTAGTTTGTAGATCGATGTCTTCCAAGACAATTTTCAAAACAATAGGTAAAAGAGTTTAGATATTGTTTCGAATTTAATCTAGCAGGAAACTCTAACCGCCCTATAAATTTGTCGTCAATAATGCTTGTCCACATTGACAAAAAAATATGTTAGTGCGAGCATTGCCAGGCTGCTCACCGGTTTTCTTCCATCCAAGTTATTCGAATTCAAAACTGCCAGCTTCTTAAGTAAGTGGCTATTTTCGAATAAACAATATAACTTATGGGCTTTTGACACTTTGATTTGTGTGAGCTAGTGTGAGTGAGAGTTCCTTCATTAATAATTGCTGCGTAGTGATTGTAGAAAATGTATAAACTTGCAATCGCACTAATCAAAGTGAAAACAGCTTCTTACTTAAAACTTATGCATAAAAAAATCCAATTAAATAAAGACAAAATCCACAGTACAGAGAACATTATCAGTACAATGCTATTTTCATACAGGCTGTCCCAAAAGTAGTACGTCATAATGACACCGGAGGTAGACCAGCAAGAGGCCAAGCCAAAGTTAACGTCGCGCAGGCCGACGCCATTTAGACACTTTTTTTTTTAATCTTTATTTAATGAGTTTGGTCACTGTAGTGACCATGCCACTCTTAGACACATTTAATAATGGTTTTTATTTGGCTTTATAGTCCTTATTAGATATTACTTAACTAATGGGTAGGCCATTACTGTTTACTGGGACCTCTTAATTACTACGTAGGTTAAAAAGAATCCAGCGTAATAAATTGGAATATCTGAAATCCTCAGGGATTTCTTTACCCATTAATAAATAAATAAATGATGTATCTGTATCTACATTTTTTACAAGTGACATGACCATTTTCTGAATCATAATAATTTTCGTATTTTAAATAAAAAGGGATTATAATTTTAAATCAGGCATCTTTACGAAGCGGTAAACAAAAAGATTGAAAAGCAATGTGAAAGCTTTCCCCCCCTTCAAAGCCGTCAGTAAACATTGGCGGGCCGACTCCAATGTCACACACAACAGAATTAGTTGGCAAACTCTTTTACTCAAGGAGTCTTAGTAATGTCGAGAGATTACTGAATAAAATTCATATTTAAAATGTAGTTTTATTTGGTATGAACCTAAAAACAGACTAGCAATTATTTAAAATTAATGCAAATGATTTACAATCTTTTTCCTAAGCTTAAACTTAAAACCAATGAATAAAAAATAAGCCACAAAATTGTCGTAACTCCACCATCTAGCTATACCAATTGGTTAGCAAGAAAGAATGGAATCACAGACAATGGTTTGATGAACAAGCCTGTCATAGCCAGAATTAGACACAAAAAAAAGAAGTTTAAGGATCGAGGACTTGGTTAGGTATTACAAATTAAAACAGAACGGTGGATAGGCCGTGAATCATTGAGGATTCGTGACACCAGCGCCCTGTATGTCACATTTAGTGCAGGAGTCGGTAGCGCGTCAAGATCGTTTTCTTGGAAACTTTTTAGTTACCAGGAGATTGCATTTTCAACCGTTTCCCACAAAGTCGAGTGTTTTTATGTCTTCTCTTGACTTAGGGCAAGGAATAGTAAAGTACATTCTAGGTACAATGTTGGACTATGAAATACAAAGCTGTGTTTTAATGCTACTTGCAACAATGTTCAGGTGAGATATAAAACAATAATTGCGTACTGTACCGGTGCAGTCGAACTGTTACAATCATAGCGCTTCGAAATATTCAATTATGTTTTCTACAAAATCAATCCATGGTACTGTATATTTTACATGGTACCTATCTATCTAAAAAACACTTCTTAGAATCCATAGAAAATAATTTAAGTTAATTCCGCACAGTGTTTCCTATTATCAAAATCAAACACAACATAGTATTATGTCAGATTTTCCTACTAGATGCTCCCCACACGTGCGTTTCATTCCCTCACTCAATATATCAGGATTCCGGCAGTGATTGCGGGCTTGCGTCAATAAAAATGTATGGATTTAGGAAAAAGAGATAGACAGGTCGGAGTTTCAGCATTGCGACTGATGCGTGTAATCAATTTCAATATATGGACGTGACTGGTGATGTAGGAGTAATAAAGTTCTACAATTCTTACATCTAAAAATAAGCAGAACCTACTCATTTCAGTTTCGATCATGGTGGTAGTTACAAAACCTGCAACTATAAAAAAAAAAAAGTACGAGTACCTATATACAGAATCCTCTGATCCTGGGATTGCCAAAGCGGGTTGGACTCATTTCTAAGCCAGCATAAATATTAAAATATATTTTTTTATATAGTACTACCTGTTACTTGCGGAAATGCTCTACTGAAACAAGCATTTCTGGAACGCACTTAATCAGCCGTGAAGCGTGAAATTAAGCATGCCAGCAAGTAAGCAGGCAACTGTAGTTTATAATGGATGAATTTCATTACAACCACTACATACAACCACGGCTGACCTATAGGAACTACTTGAGGTATTGTTATAGAAAGGTATACTATGTATTTTTCTGTATCCAACGTGTATGCAGACTTTCGCGGTGATCAGTTAAGGAGTTATGGCGTTAAACCTTAAGAGGCTTCCCTGAGAGGATGACCTTGAATGTTTCGCGGCTTCCTCACCCCACCTCACTTCTACTAAACGACTTCGTTTTAGTGGGGACATCTATTAAATATCGGTCTAACTTCATTTTATACAGTGTTATCACAAATAACGCGTTTTTTCGCAAAAAGTTCGTTCAGAATTCACACCGAATACGTAAATTACTTATTTGAAATATCATAAATACCTAAAGCCCTGGTGCCCAGCAGTGGGACGTAAATAAACCGATGATGATGATGGTGATGATGATGATTATTATAAAAAGGTATTATAATAATGTTAAACGTAGAAATCCTAGCCTATTAAATTCTCTATACATTGGTGTATGTCACAAGTCAAAGTAAATTATGCTTATGATGTAGTAACAGAATATTAATTGCAACTTGACTTACTTGTGATGAAGATATCATAAAAAAAAAATGAAATGTAGAAAAAGAAGTTGAGATGTTATATGTAGACACTTATATCTACTTATATATTTTGTTTTTATCGTTAAATAATGTATAGAATGGCTCTAAAAAGCAGGCATTTCAGCGTCTGGCTCAGGAAAGCCCCTAACAACCCCTAACAAACAAACAAAATCACTTTCGCTTTTATGGTATTATTATTAAATAGTTAGGATGTCTGAGAAATTAAAGTTTTCTTGAGTGTTGCAATCGGATACAAATCTTCTAAATTTTAGAAGGTGCCACGCGAAGAACGTGACTGGTTGTAATTTTAGCCTAAAGTTTAAACCGAATAAAAATGCTTTGTCGGGCGCCTACACAGAAACGTGACTTTTTCAAAGTTTCATCGGATCTGTTGCAATTTTCAAAACTAAATTTGTGGTGGAATTTAATGTGTGTAGGGTAGGTACTACATTAAATAATTTTGGATGTATGAGAACATCTTACTTTGGACTTAAAATAAAAATAAAATTGACTGATCTCAGCTGGAGTATCTTTTTGTATTTTTTCCCCATTCTTTTTGTTTTTATGGTTTTCCCGTAAAAACCAATTATATTTTTCATAAACTCACTGAAACATGGTTACAAAGAAAAATGCCAACCCCGGGAATCGAACTCGGATGCTCGACACTCCGGGTCGTGTGCCATTCCCCTCCACCACGATTGACATTACAAGGGCTGTTTGATAAGTACCCGTTTTCTAAATATATTAATATCACTGGCCGCAAATAAGTATACCACCTTTTTAGGCCATTTTTCAGAGGCGGGAAAATTAAAAAAAAAATGGCATTCTTTTGTTTTTTTTTCTCATTTGACAACGATTCAGTGAAGGCGTGAACTTAAAATTGTTAAAATGGAAAAAGAACAGTATCGGTCTGTAATTAGATTCTTATTTTTGGAAGGAAAAACATGTGATGAAATAAAAGTAAGAATGCAAGCGGTTTACCATGAATGTGCTCCTTCTATGACAACCGTCAGATATTGGTATAACGAGTTTAAGCGGGGGAGAACAACCGTCTTTGATGAGGATCGCCCAGGCCGGCCAGTTGAGGTGACTACAGATGATATGGTTAAGAAAATTGAAAATATCGTTTTAGCCGACCGCCGAATTAAACTTCGAGAAATCGTTGATGCTGTAAACGTTTCAATTGAGAGGGTACAACACATATTAGAAAAAAAATTGGGTATGAAGAAAGTATCGGCAAGGTGGGTGCCGCGTTTACTCACGGAGGAGCAAAAACGGAACCGACTGACTACTTCGGAGCAGTGTTTGGCCGTGTTCAAACGTAACCCGAAGGAGTTTCTGCGTCGTTTCGTGACCTTGGACGAAACGTGGGTCCACCACTACACCCCGGAAATGAAAGAGCATTCGAAGCAGTGGATTTTACCGGGTAAACTTGCTCCAAAGAAAGCAAAAACCGTCCCATCGGCTGGAAAGGTCATGGCGACCGTTTTTTGGGATTCGCAGGGTATTATACATATTGACTATTCAGAAAAGGGAAAAACAATAACAGGGCAGTACTATGCCAATTTATTGGATGAATTTGACGCCGTGTTGAAGGACAAACGACCCCATTTAAAAAAGAAAAAAGTACTGTTTCATCACGACAACGCCCCGGCTCATTCGTCCAGAGTTGCGACGGCTAAATTAGCACAGTTACGCTACGAACTATTGTCTCACCCCCCTTATTCTCCAGATTTGGCCCCATGCGATTTCTTTTTGTTTCCCAACCTAAAAAAATAGCTCGGTGGCAAGTGATTTGGATCAAATGACGAAGTCATTGCCGCCAGAGAGGCCTATTTTAATGACTTTCCAAAATCATACTTTTTGGATGGTTTATTGAAGCTTGAGTATAGGTGGAACAAATATATAGAGATAAAAGGTGACTACGTAGAAAAATAAATGCATATATACAAAAAATAGTTTTTTTTTTCCATAAACGGGTACTTATCAAACAGCCCTCGTAAACTAATATAAAACTAAAATTGACTGAAACTAATTAAGCATTAAAGTATCTAAGTAGGTAACATTACTAATATTATAAAATAAGATACTGGTTTGTTTGTTAGTTACGATGTCACGTCTACTATACTTAAACGATCTTCATATTTTTTTGTATAATACACCTGGATACCTTTTATTCCTTTTATTAAAAACTCTACTCGTTGTTAAAATTGGGGTGTATTTGTCTAGCCCATCCCAATTATTCAATTGCGTCCTATGTAGTAGCTAAGTAACAAGTTACTGTATAATCGCTTGCTACTTGCATGTTTGTTTACCTACTTTCTCATGTGTTTTCATAAATGATTACAAGCATGCTTGCTTTGTTTGCATGCATACTTGCTTTGTTTGCATACATGCTTGCTTGTTTTCGTAACTTATACCAACATATTTTCTGTTCGAATTTTCATCTACATCTTTTCACAGCTTCGCTCCGCCCAACTCTTCTCATTTCCGCTTCAATAGATTTTGAGCACAGGTTATGTTACTGTTTTCATATTACGAATCCTGCTAATATTAGAAATGTATGGATGTAAGGATTTTTGTTACATTTTCACGCTAAAACTTCTGCACTGTAATTTAGCTTTTCACATCAGAATAACACAAAGGCTACTTTTTATCTAGGGAAATCCCATAATTTCCGCAGGATAGCGATAACCGAATTCCATGAAGACGCCGTCGCGGACAACAGGCTAGTAAAATGCTAAATTATTTTTCCACGTTAATGGGTTTGTTTAAGTATAGAAGTTTTGCTACTTTAATAACCGTTATCATAATTATATTGTGTTACCACCGAATAAAAAAAATGTATTTGTGTTTTTACGCTTCAGTAATATAATAAATACGCTTAAGTAAATTCTTCTCTAATGTATATGGAATGTATCCAGGTATCCTTGTGATATTAGTTCAATAATATCGGACAATCACGCTAACTTCGCCGCCCCAGCTGGCATTTGTTCGCGAACTAATATGATTAATGGATGAAACTCGTGCAGTGCTCTTTGCTCTCTGTACTGTGTTATAATATTTATTACAAACCAGAAGTCTTACAACACACGTTTTTACTATAGTTATGCAGACGTTGTATGGCAGTTTTGTCACCACGTTACGCTATTAAATAAGTTATTTGCTTAAAATAATTCCTCACTCTTCCATCATATCATGAATTTTGTTTGTTATCAGTTTAAGGGTACAAAATGGAGAAAGAAAGAAATTTATAAATTTTTTTTATTATTATTTTCAAACAAAACAAATTCAAGGTTTGTTTGCCCTGCAGTTTCAGATTACTTAAGGACGTGAATGTTTTAAGTTAGTTAGGTATTGTACATTCAAGCCTAAATCTATGATATACTTAGTACTTAAAACGAAATTTGGGTAAGAAATCGATAACATTTAAGATCGGATTGCCTCATTCTTGATAGTTTCCCCTGGATTTGTTCTAACATTTTCTATTTGCTGCACACAAAAATATAAAAGCTAACCTACCGGCTAGCAAATATTGTTAAATTCTCGTCACGCGCTCACCTCGAGTTCTTCTTATCTAAAACTAAAGCCATGAGAAGCCATTCACGGGCTACATTGAAACTTTTGCAGCATAAGCACTACTATTGCACCGATTAACGAAGTCAATTCGAGGATTCTTGGTACTGCTATTACAAAGCAACATTGAGAAGAAACGTAAGCAGATTTTCATAGTAATCAATCTATTTGACCCACCTAATAGTACATCCATAGTGATATAACTCTAAAACAGTCTATCCATTTGTATGTTACCATTTCATGGCAAAAACAAATAGATTTTGTTTAGATACCTCAACATACTTTTCGTTGATACTTTTAAATATAACTTAAGTAATTGTAAAAACGGATTCAATGAATAATCTTAATAATAAGAACTCGATCTTAATCCAATTCGAGTTTTCTTTATCGAAAACACGCGGTAGGTACAGAGCAGAAACGAAGCCAGGCGTTGATAAAAACTTGTTCGGTTCTGCACCATCTTTATAACAGCTTATAGGTATTTGTAAATCTTAGATGTTAAATTTAAATATTTTTTGAAAATATTTGATATCTATAAAAAATATTAACCGCCTGTTTCACCACCATTCGTCGTTATCGCAGGAGCAAAAACAAATCTACTAAAAAACACGTATGACACAATGTCTGTTTAGTATAAACAGAACATTCTACCTATACATTGTAAGCTTCTAAGTTGTTCATATAGGTACAGTATGAAGTTTTCGCTGGAAAGGAAAAGGTCAATCAAACGTCTCTTATACTGGGTAAACGCTTACCTAATAAGTCAATGAGAAATATAAAAGATACTTTATTTACATAATAAAAGCAATTTACAATGACATTAAATCTAAGCTTAAACTAAATAAACTACAACTTAAAAACTAAATTCAATCTAAATAAGGCCCCCGTGGCATAGTGCTCAAAAGGCTGGCAGCGTTGCCTCGCTGAATAGCGATGCTGATTCTTTGAGGGAGAAAACTGCCAGCCCTTTGGTCACAAGTTGCATCAACTAAGCGCTTTTGTAACTCAGAAATAAGCTTGTAAGCGCTGGGACCCCATGGACCCAAAGTTTTAAACCCAACAGCAACAAAATTATAATTCGGACCGAGAGATTGATACTTAGATTTTTTTTCTATTTTCGGCCGTTGCTGCCGCCGCACCAGCTTTTTGTGTTGGTCCCCAGGGACCAACACAAAAAGCATCTCCAGATGTGAGGGTGCTACTGTATCGACACAGGTCGCATCCCAAACCAGAACCCTACCCATTCTCCAGGGAATCAGAGACATACCGTCCGGCCTTTTGCCATCGTCGCGGGCAATGCCGCTTGGCTCCAAAATGGCCGGCACGTTGGCAGAGGCAAGAGCCCGGCGGATTATGTCATTGAGCGCGGCATGACGGGAGAAACGGCCAGCGCTCTTTTGACAGGAAAGTCCATGGTGTCCCGTTTCGTCCACATTGGTGCCACAGAGGCAACGGTGTGGTGACCACAGCGCAACACCCAGTCTTAGCTCGACTGCAATTCTCAGTGTTTCAGGCTCAAGAAAGGTTCCGGTGTTAACGGAAGGATAAGCATGAAGCCAGTCACCGGATTCCTTTCTTGCCACAGCCAAAAGCCTTGCGCAGTCTGGGCCTGAACTGGAACTGAGAATTTTAGAATAAGTTAATTTGGATAGTGTGTCATCCCAGCTCCGTTGGAAATTTGGATAAGCGGGAGAATTTTCACCCGGACAAGCCATAAGCCACGCGTTCCTAGCATCGACCAAACCCGTCGTCTCGTACTTTGAAGGACAATCCTTTAGGAATTTACCTACGAGGGTGGACGTGCTGTGGACGGTAGGAACGCTGGTAAAGCAACATTAGAAAATTTGCGGATACCTAGCCCACCATATCTGATAGGAAGGGAAGCCTGGGTCCAAGATTACTCATTGAATTGTAAGTTAAGTATAGATTCCAAAGAAGTTTTTATAAGGGAATCAAGTGAGGTCAGAGAATCTTGATGTTTCCAAAAGGGACAGCAACGAAGCAAATAAGTAAATTTTGGCACAAAAAGGCAAAATTTTAGAATAGTGATAGCAGTGTGAGCACTTATTTCCAGCAGCCGGTCTGCAGAATTTTTAAATTTTGAAACAGTTTTTGCGATTAAATCTGGAATGGCATCGTCGAAGATTGGTGACCCTAGGCGGCTTAAGTTTTGCCTATCGACAATTTTGATATTTGGACAAAGTAAATTAAAATTTGGAAGAGATCGGATCGGATCGGGTTGTTTATGAACAGTTCGCATTTATTAAAGTTTAGATCTAAACCAATGGCCTTAAATTTATTTATAATTTCTGAGAGATCTGAAAGTACCGTAACTGCATCACCTCCTAGGGAACCATCATCAAGATACCATACGTACTTACCATACCATGAGAACTTGAATAATAAGTAAGCAATGTGTTTAGTTTTTAACCCCTGACGCAAAAAGAGGGGTGTTATAAGTTTGATTTTTTTTTCAAAGTTGTCCTTTTGCTTGCTCTACAGTTTTCTAAGGCTTCGAGAATGTACGTAGGTTCTTTTATTTCCATGTCGGTCTAATCTTGACTCAATGATTTCTAAGAGCAGGCAATCGAAATAACAATATGTTAATTTTATTACTACCCCTCCCCATAACTCTTAGTCGTACTTAATAATTTTCGTTTTCATGTCCACGTCTGTCCAGACGGTAAAAATGCACGTTTCTCTTCGCGTGACATGCAGTTGCCCCTGTCTGATAATACGAGTCATGTTTTCTATTTAAAGTGATATTACCATTTTTACTATTATTATTTTATTATAATATATATAGCTCGATACCCACTCACTGACTCACTGACATGCTGTTTTGAAGAACCTACGATGGGTGAGGTGGAACTGTATACATCATCGTATCCAAAATGCCGCCCCGACCCCAGGAAAAATACGAAATCGACCTGAACGTGGAAAGTAACCTGACTCTGGTAGCGGCTCTCTGCAACGGCTCGACCTACCGAGTTTGCCCGAAACTAAAGTCGCTCAGAACAGCCAGCCAATGGGTGAGCCGGTAAAAATCTTTTCAAAATGGCGAAAACAAGATGGCCGCCATACAAAATTGAAACGCGATTATCTCGCAAACCAATCGAGATTGACGACAGGTGCTCGACCAAATGTCATTCAGGGTGGGAGGGGTAATGTATCGGGATATTTTTTTTTCCAAGATGGCGGATTCAAAATGGCGGCCATTTTCTTTTTTGCTCTGATTCGATTGAAATTTTGCATCCAGGGCTCTTGAGGGCCACTGAATCAAACGCCGTAATTGGTTTTTCGATTTTTCAATTTTCCAAGATGGCCGCCATACGATGGAAAATCTGGCTCACTGACATGCTGTTTTGAAGAACCCATAAAAGGTGGGGTTTAATTCTCTACAACATCGCATCAGAAATGCCGCCTCGACCACTAAAAAAGTATGAAATTGACCTGAATGTGGAAATTGACCTGACACATGGGTAGTTCTCCGCGACGACTTGACCTACCGAGTTTGCCCGGAACTAAAGTCGCTCAGAACAGCCAGCCAATGGGTAAGCCGGTCAAAGTTTTTCAAAATGGCGAAAACAAGATGGCCGCCATACAAAATTGAAAAGCGAATATCTCAGAGGCCAGTCTAGATAGATACAAGGTGCTTGAACTAATGTTGTTCAAAATAGAAAGGGTAATCTAATGAAGCAAATTTTTTTTTCCAAGATGGCGGATTCAAAATGGCGGCGAAATTTTTTTTGATTGATTCGATTGAAATTTTGCATCCAGGGCTCTTAAAGGGTACAATATTCAACGCCATAATTATTTTTTCGAATTCTCAATTTTCCAAGATGGCGGCCATACAATGTTATGTCTGACCTTAGAGGTTGGGTTCGACTCTAAACACCATCCCATCAGAAATGCCGCCACGACCAACAAAAAAATACATAATCGACCTGAACTTGGAAACTGACCCGACACATGAGGTAGCTCTCTGTAACGAGTTGACCTACCGAGTTTGCCCGGAACTAAAGTCGCTCAGAACAGCCAACCAATGGGTGAGCCGGTCAAAGTTTTTTCAAAATGGCGAAAACAAGATGGCCGCCATACAAAATTGATTGTTGGTTAGTTTGGTAGTTTGATAAGTTGATAGTTGGTTAGTTGTTTAGTTTGGTAGTTTGATAGTTGGTTAGTTTGTTAGTTGGTTGGTTGATTGGTTGGTTGGTTAGTTGGTTAGTTTGTTGGTTGGTTGGTTGGTTGGTTGGTTGGTTAGTTTGTTGGTTGGTTGGTTGGTTAGTTGGTTAGTTTGTTAGTTGGTTGGTTGGTTGGTTGGTTAGTTGGTTGGTTGGTTAGTTGGTTGGTTGAATGGTTGATTGGTTGGTTGGTTATTTGGTTGGTTGGTTATTTGGTTAGTTTGTTAGTTGGTTGGTTGATTGGTTGTTGGTTAGTTGGTTAGTTTGTTGGTTGGTTAGTTGGTTGGTTGGTTGGTTGATTGGTTGGTTGGTTATTTAGTTAGTTGGTTTGTTGGTTGGTTGGTTGGTTAGTTGGTTAGTTTGTTAGTTTGTTGGTTGGTTAGTTGGTTAGTTTGATAGTTGGTTAATTGGTTAGTTTGGTAGTTTGATAGTTGGTTAGTTTGATAGTTTGATACTTGGTTAGTTGATTAGTTTGATAGTTTGATAGTTGGTTAGTTGGTTAGTTTGGTAGTTTGATACTTGGTTAGTTTGTTAGTTGGTTGGTTGATTGGTTGGTTGGTTGGTTGGTTGGTTGGTTAGTTGGTAAGTTTGTTGGTTGGTTGGTTGGTTGATTGGTTGGTTGGTTGGTTGGTTGGTTGGTTGGTTGGTTGGTTGGTTGGTTGGTTATTTGGTTAGTTGGTATGTTGGTTGGTTGGTTGGTTAGTTGGTAAGTTTGTTAGTTTGTTGGTTGGTTAGTTTGGTAGTTTGATAGTTGGTTAGTTAATTAATTTGGTAGTTTGATAGTTTGATACTTGGTTAATTTGTTAGTTGGTTAGTTGATTGGTTGGTTGGTTGGTTAGTTGGTTAGTTGGTTAGTTTGTTGGTTGGTTGGTTGGTTGGTTGGTTGGTTTGTTGGTTGGTTGGTTGGTTAGTTGGTTAGTTTGATAGTTTGATACTTGGTTAGTTGGTTAGTTTGATAGTTTGATACTTGGTTAATTGGTTAGTTTGGTAGTTTGATAGTTTGATAGTTGGTTAGTTTGATAGTTTGATACTTGGTTAGTTGGTTAGTTTGGTAGTTTGATAGTTGGTTAGTTGGTTAGTTTGGTAGTTTGATAGTTTGATAATTGGTTAGTTTGGTAGTTTGATAGTTTGATACTTGGTTAGTTTGATAGTTGGTTAGTTGATTGGGTAGTTGGTTAGTTTGTTGGTTGGTTGGTTGGTTGGTTGGTTAGTTGGTTTGTTGGTTGGTTAGTTGGTTGGTTGGTTGGTTGATTAGTTGGTTAGTTATTTGGTTAGTTGGTTTGTTGGTTGGTTGGTTGGTTGGTTAGTTCGTTAGTTCGTTAGTTTGTTAGTTTGTTAGTTTGTTCGTTGGTTAGTTCGTTAGTTTGGTAGTTTGATAGTTTGATACTTGGTTAGTTTGGTAGTTTGATACTTGGTTAGTTGGTTAGTTTGGTAGTTTGATAGTTTGATACTTGGTTAGTTTCATAGTTTAATACTTGGTTAGTTGGTTGGTTTGGTAGTTTGATAGTTGATTAGTTGGTTAGTTTGGTAGTTTGATAGTTTGATACTTGGTTAGTTGGTTAGTTTGGTAGTTTGATACTTGGTTGGTTGGTTATTTGGTTAGTTTGTTAGTTGGTTAGTTTGTTGGTTGGTTGGTTGGTTGGTTGGTTGATTGGTTGGTTGGTTATTTGGTTAGTTGGTTTGTTGGTTGGTTGGTTGGTTAGTTGGTTAGTTTGTTAGTTTGTTGGTTGGTTAGTTTGATAGTTTGATACTGGGTTATTGGTTAGTTTGGTAGTTTGATAATTTGATAGTTGGTTAGTTTGATAGTTTGATACTTGGTTAGTTTGGTAGTTTGATAGTTGGTTAGTTGGTTAGTTTGGTAGTTTGATAGTTGGTTAATGGGTTAGTTTGGTAGTTTGATAGTTTGATACTTGGTTAGTTTGGTAGTT